>KL647334.1:333440-359209 GCA_000727475.1 Sarcocystis neurona
TATATGGGTATATGTATGTATATATATAGAATATATATATATATACATATATATATATGGATATATGTATACATGTATATATAGAGACAGAGAGAGAGGTTCATATATATATATATATATATATACATATATATATGGGTATATGTATGTATATATATAGAAATATATATATATATACATATATATATATGGATATATGTATACATGTATATATAGAGACAGAGAGGTTCATATATGTGTAGAGAGAGTGGGAGATGCCTGTATGTATGTAGAGAGAGAGAAAGACAGAGGAAGAGGGAGAGACGGAGTACGCGGGTTTTCATATCGAGAGAGAGACCGAGGGAGAAGGATAAAGAGGCACAGAGACAGAGAGACAGAGAGACAGAGACAGAGAGACAGAGACAGAGAGACAGAGACAGAGAGACGGAGACAGAGACAGAGATGGAGAGAATACACACAGAGAGAGGGACAGCGTGTATTTGTGTGATTGCGTATATGCAGAGGGAGACCGATAGAGAGGGAGAGATAGTTATTATCTACAGTGGAAGCATATACACATTTATCTATGCATGAAAATACATATATATAGGGTACACAGACAGTACATACAGAGGGAGACAGTAGATATATATATGTATATTATATATATGTATATATATATGTATATTGACAGAGAGACAGAGAGGGAGAGAAAGTACATAGAGACAGAGAGATGTTATATATGTACATATATGCATGTACAGAGACAGAGACAGAGAGTACATAGAGAGAGAGACCGTGTATATATATATGTATATGTATATATACACAGAGAGAGAGAGTACATACAGAGAGAGACCGTGTATATATATATATATATATACAGAGAGAGAGTAGAGTAGGGAGACAGAGACAGAGACAGAAAGTGAGACAGATACAGACACACGTATAGACTTGTCACCTTCATATATAGAGAGAGATAGAGAGATGTAAACGTATATATACATATATATATATATTTATTTATGTGTATATTGAATCGCGTGTGTACGCGTCACGCGCAAGCAGGCATCTACATACGCCTTCCTGTATATGTGTGTATGCATGCAGTAATGTAGATAGCCAGAGAGAGGGGGTGCGAGAGATATACGTGGACATTCACGTCCAGTCAGACAGATGTAGAAAGAAAAGTGCGAATTGAAGAGAAGGGCCGAGGTATGCGTAGCAGGGGCCCCTACGTGGCTACTATACTCACTTCCTCAGAAATGTTCTCTGCATGTAAAAAACAGGGATGTCCACGGTTCTCGGCCAACACGCGTGCACGTGCGTCTCTGCGCAGTGCTTAGTGGCCACCTCCCTATACACATATATACACATATATATATGTTTGATATGTACATACACACATACACGCATACGTGCGTACATATGTTCGCATATGTATGTATATATCGTTTTGCTTCTCTCGAATGCTTGTATATCCGTATGCGTAGTTTTTCTTCTGTCGCGCGATATGCGGCCATGGAAGATACTGTTATGTACGTATATGTTGCTGTGTACCTCGCAGTACTCTCGTAAGGATGCGAACGTAGGCAGACTTTCTTTCCTCTGCGTATCTCTCCACGAGTCTCTTCTCAACTGCATGTGCCTCGACCTTCTCGAGTGTTTCCTCATGCTGCATATATATATGTATCTATGTATGTGTGGGTCAGTTTTTTCTTGCGCATATATATGTATATGTGTGTGTGTGCATGCGTTTATCCTCGTTTTATTTTGTGTGTGTGTTTGTGTGTGAGACAGTGCGTGTGTGTGTGTGTGTACTACTCAAAGGAGGCGCGCATGCGTCTTTTCGTCGAAGAGGCATGTCTCGCATGCACAGGATCAGGACGTGTGCGTGACTCACGTTTGTTTCTCCTGCTGGCCCGCCGCAGTGTGTTCCCTCCACCCCCACGCGCGTCTCTTCGAATCTGTGGATGTTTCTGTGTGACTGATGGAGCGATAGTGGGCAGAAGGAACTTGCCTGCGGACATGCAGAGGGATATGCGTCTTTACATCCGCATGCGTTTGTGGACGTGTTCTGTCCACTGCCCACCGCTCGTGAACCCCTGCGGCTCCTCTCCGTCGTCAGCCACTGCAGGCAGTGCTGCTGCTGGTGCCGCGGCTGCTGCGCTGCCGGCGCTGCTGCTGCTGTTGCGCTGCCGTTCCTGGTGCGCGGGTGGTGCTGCTGATGCTGCTGCTGTTCTGCGGTTCCTCTTGCTGTTGCCGTTGCTGCTGCTTCAGATACCTCATCAATGAGCTAGCAGGCATGAACGTTGCTGTGCGGTTGAATTTGGCGGACTACGGCAGACGAGTGCGAGTCCCGCCGGCGCGAGAGTTGCCGCCTCTGCCTGAAAATACCGACATTTTCTATTACTTTGAAAAAGCTCTAGGGACATGGAAAGATAAAGCAGAAGAAGAGGAAGAGCAAGAAGATGGGGCCGAGGTTGAGCCGCTCTCCGACTTAGACGAAGAGACGCAGATAAATAAAACGGAGACGAAGAAGAAAAAGAAAAAGAATCCCTAGAAAACACTCACAAAAGAACGGAGACATGACGTTTCCTCGTACACATCTTTGTACAGAGAAAGGTATACTCATAAAACTATTCACATATATATATACATATGGATATACATATAGATATGTACATTTACGGAGAGAGGTCTATACATAAAAGTAGACATATATATATATATATATACACGTGTCGATACATATGGATCCACACATACATATATACATTTACAGAGAGAGGTATATACACGAAAATAGACACACACACGTGTATATATGTATATACACATCCGTACGTATCTATACACACATACATATATACACACACATACATAGACGTAGATGTTAGTTGATGGCGTCGTGTGCTTGTGTGTGGCGTCAGTGCATACACAAGTGTGTGTACATACGAGTGTGTATTCCAGAGTAGATGTACACAAGTTTTTAGCTATTTTTGTGGATCTGCAAGTACGTCCGCAGGAAAATGTTTCTCTATATTTCTCCGTACGTCTGTGAAGGTACGGACTACCACACAGCGAGAGGATGACACGGGGCTGCATGCGCGTCAGTTGGAAGGCGTCCCGGAGTCGACCGGGCTCTGCTCGACTTCCTTTCAAACTTATTCTTCATGTTTTAATAAAGTCGTTGTCTCCTGGCTCATCGAGGGAGTCGACTTGCTACTTTGTAGTCGTGGAAAACCGTCTGCAACACTATTGCCCACTGCTGTGTGGGCGGCGACCGAGCCGCTGCTGCATGCCGGTGGAATACTGGCGAATAACAACAGATGTGTCCCGGGGACAACACGCGAAGAAATTTAATGTGGTGTGAATATACGCACTACCTACGAGAAACGCATCTGGTCGACGGTGGCGGCAGCGCATTACCTCTTTTGTGTGTGGACTTCTGTGTATGAAGTTATCTTTCCCTGTGGAGAAAGATATCAGTATTACGTATATCAATCTGTCTATTATATGCGATACATCTACCTGTGTATCTACCTTTCTATCCGTCCCTCTTCCTATATATATGTATATATATGTACGTTTCAACGTGTGTGTGTGCCTGGAAAGTAGGCGTATACACGCGTAGGACTGGGTACACGTGAGAAGTGGCGGAAGCTGTTAAATTCACGGGGACAATATGGACGCTCGAAGTTTATAACGTGGGTGGTGCGGACACTTGGAGTGGACCGGATCGTAGTAGAGATTCTGATGAGGAATGCAGGGGAAAAAAAGCGGCAAATAGGTCGCCTTGATGCAGCAATTTGAACCTGGGTAATATACTGCCATACTCGAATATGCTGCAGGAAGCAGGCAGCAGCCACGTATCGGGCCGAGCCAGTGTAATAGCAGCAGCGCGCGCGGCGACAGCAACTCCGCGCTACAGGCAGAACACAAGCAAAGTGCTACAATTTACCCCCCCAGTTGTATGCAGAGACACGAACGATTCTCTCCCTGTCCGTCGCACTCTTTGCCGTCGGTTCGATTGACTTTAAAATGTCAAAGACACATGGAAGAGTGCACCAGAACAGCAGCAACTTTTGATTCACAACAGGGCGACGGTTGAAGCAGCTACGGCCCCCGAAGAACGGCGACAACCCCAGCTGTGGAGAGCAGCGGATACGGCGCAGCAAAAGTCGCAGAAACCGACGCAACAGCCCCGCGGTAGTCGTAGCACCGGCAGCAGCGGCACAGGGCCACAGACACCCAGAGCAGCAGGTACGCCGGCGACAGCAGAAGCGGTGGCGAGCCGCTGGAGGAAAAGGGGAGCGCCCGGCAGGTGTTGTTGGCTCTCCTAGTAGCAAGCGACAGCTGTTGCCCAGCAGCAGATTTTCTGTGAGGAGGGAACTGGCAGATGCTTTGCAGACGCGTGCTTCGGTCCGGCTGCTACAGTCTACTGCGTCTTTAAAAGCAGCAGCAGGGACAGCAGACAAACTTTCAGACGGAGCACGAGGAGGACATGCTATTCAACGTTTGGGAGAGCTGCTGCTGCCGCTCGTGGGAGGGCTGCTGCCACGGGTCTGCTCCATCGGCAGTGCTGTGTAGTGTTACCCTTTGCTGCTGCTGCTGCTGTTTCGGTGCGCCTGTCTATGGCCACTGTTCGGAGTGCTGCAACTGCTCTACACTAACGCCGCTGCTGTTGCTTGCTGCTACGATGCTGTTCTTGGAGTCTTGAGCGTTGTGCTGCTGCTGTGGCTGCGCTGCTTAGCATCTCTGACATTCGGGAATACTACCGCCGAACCAGCAAACACGAACTGACAACGAATTGCTCTCAGCGACACCAGCAAAGGAAAAACAAGGTTTTGACGGCAAAAGAGCGTCCTGCTTAGGTACAACTCCCTGGCGGCATATATGCGCGCTTACAAAGGGATATACCTATTTACGTCAGAGAGAGAGAGAAACACGTGGCACGTTGACACACGCAAAGTGACTGAGACTGCGTAGCAGAGCAGTCAGGAATCATGTACACAGCCGTCAAGAAACAAATTCCTGCACACACTTAAATACACACGTATATATGTACTCTTGTATACATAGAGAGATATATCTATATATGTTCGTAGGGAGAGACATAGCTGTACCATGGGGAGTAGTAACACGCCCGTTGACACGGCGTTCAGTCGTTTCTTTCACAACGCACCACAGCACATACTACACGTACACACGTACGTGTATTGATGCATCTACAAAGACGTACATATATGTATGTATATATATATACAAATATATATGTGAATATCCAGAGCTAGGAGTAGTCAGAGATAGACACACAGACATACGAATGTGAAAAGAGATGTGGACACAAGTAGGCAGCTAGCTAAGTAGACATACAGACACACCCGAAAAGGACTAGTGCTTGAAAAAAGCGACTGGAAACTGAGGTTTCCGCGACATGCCTCTTTGTGCATGTATCCACGCATGCGTCGAAGCGCAGAGACTCCACCGACAGAGTTGCTGCGAAGGTGGTGCTTAGGAGAAGCTGCACAAGAAGGCCTCATTACTGGAAAGGCCGTTTCAAAGAAGTGAACTTTATTCGACAAGAAGCAAGTAATTTTTTTCGCCGGGGCGCCTCTGCAGCTCGAGAATTGCATGCATCTTTTACTATCGGCACAAAACTCATACGTCAACTTGTTACCTTTTCCCTGCTGCCCATAAGTACACACATGCACACACACGATGATGGATCTCTGGCCAAAGAGGAAGAAATATGTTGCTAAATTCACGCACGAGTTTGTAGGTGTGATTGCTGGATTATTCACTCCAGGATATCTACCGCAGAAACTGTTGTTTGCACTGCGCAAGTGATAACGCGATGAGGTCCACAGGAAAGGCTTCGCGTACCGTTATATGTGTATAAATATATGTGGTGATATAAGGCCCATCCGGAAGGTCTGGTGCACACTTAAAATATATGTGAATTTATGTGATGATATGTGATGAGGTTCACAGGAAAGGTCTGGCGTACGGTTATACGTATGTAAATATATGTGATGGGGTCCACAGGAAAGGTCTGGCGTAGGGTCATATATATGTAAGCATATGTGAGGGAGTCCACAGGAATGGTCTGGGGCACGGTTACACTTATGTAAGTGTATGTGTACAGACGTACACACGGACAAAGATAGAAGGAAGCGACGCGGGAGCAACAGGTTGAATGTGTGGGAGAGGGCCTGTAGAGCCTTGGCAGGAACCATACACCCGTGCTGCCGGTGCAGATATCTGTTCGCGCTCGCATCTCCTGCAAGTGTCGCTCTCTCTCGTTTTGCAGAATCTCTCTCGCGAAAAAAAACCGTCCAGGGGATTTCCTTATTTCCGCGTCCATGTGCTTCAGCAGCGGTGGTGCCGCTCACACAGACACACAAGTAACTGTTTGGCAAATGTTGTCTACCAGTGGAGGCAGACGACTTTGCAACAAATAAGGCGCAACTTTGTCAGATTGCCGTTAACGCGCTGTCGCCGCCTTCGGCAATCTTCTACCTACATTTGTTTTCATAAAACATTCATGCATACAAAAGAAGACACGTCTCCACATACATATGCATATGTATATGTTTGTACACGTTGGTGTGTAACAATGTAAACATATGAATGTACGTGTGCACATATAAACAAAGAATGAGATAGACACATAGATACAGGTACACGCGCATACATGTAGATATATATATATATATGTACATAAATAAACACGCATATATATATATATATATACGTGTCCGACAGTGATACGCGTGCATGCCCTTTGTGTCTCATTGCGAGCCGCTAGTTTTCGGCCCTTTTTCCATATTATGGTCGAGAGCTTGAAGAGACTACTCAACCAGATTTCTTCTCGTCTTTTAATCAATCTTTAGGAGCGGGAAGCAGGAGTGTTCTACTACGGGTCTAATACGGGAGACAGCAGCGAAGTGTACGTACGCACGCGTCTTTCTCAAAAAAGTAGTATCCACACAAAGATGCTTCAAGTCTTCCCGTTCTCTCCGTGCAGACGTCCACACATCTGCTGCTGCCCGACACAAGTGACGTGAGCCTGCCCACCACGATGCGGACTTTGCCATGTCGCAGTAGCGTTCCGGTGTACGTACACCGAGGTGTCTCCACACGCAGGCATCGGCCGCGCCTGGTAGCCGCCCCAGCCGCGTCTTTTCTGTGTTGACGAAAAAGTCAGACTTTTCTGCGTGACTTTCTTTCCCGCAGAATCCGCAGGGACACACTACATTCACTAATACAAACCACGAGCACTTTTTACGCGTCTGCGAAGAGACCTCACCGCGCGTCTTTCTGTTCTTCTTCTCCCTCTCAGATTCACACTGCGGACAACTTTTTAGACTCACGTACGAAGTCCGCGAGTTACAAAAATGCCCTCCAGATATCCCAGGCGACGAGAAACGAGGAAAGCACAGGTCTAGACGAGGAATAACGACAGGTTTACGTGTATCACTATGCGTACTAGTGGTGGTCAGTCGCGCGTGCTGTCGTTCCTGCAGACACACACGTGTTCTCTTTTTTGTTGCTGCTGTCCTGGAGGGTTCTTTGAGAACGCGCACACGCAAGAAGGCCACCGATCAGTCCCTTCCTGTCTCGTCTCCTCGCTGCGACACGCAGAGACGGAGACGCCGCTAGAAGCGAGAGACACGGAGACAAGAGACACACAGAGACAGAGACGGATCTTCGCAAGCAGGGCTCTAATAAGAGCGCTGAAAAACCACCTGCTACGGAATTTGCGCGGGGATTCTTGGTGTTGATCTTCTGCAGACCACCTCTTCTGTTTGGTGACATTGACAAGGAAATTTTTTGAGAGCCAAAGCTTCTCGGTGACAAGCTGCTACGCATGTCAAGAGACGAGACAGACGCTCCCCGAGTCACTCGGGAGTCAGAGTGTGCAACTTTCATCAGCAAAGATGAACAACAACGTAAACACACACACGCACACACACACACGTGCGGAAAATCTTCTTTGAAAAAGATTCTTGAGGAGTAGAAACTTTGTCGAAACTTCCGAGAAGAACGGAGACGTGAAGCGCCGGGCGTCTTCTGCGGCGCCAAACAAAGACAGAGATACAGAGACAGAGCCAGACTTCTGGAGACCTTTTTTGAAAATATTTCCTCCGCGATTCATGGACATCATTCTTTGACGTCCTCGCGGCGGCCGAGCAGATCACTTCTGCACTGCAGCAAGTCTCGTCTTCCCCGCCGGCTTCGGCGTCCGATAGAAGTGGTGGCTACCGGAGAGACACACACAGAGAGACACCGAGCCAGAGACACAGAAACAGAGAGACGGAGACACACAGAGGAAAAGAAATAAAAATTTTCAGATAGGCGAGGCACCTCCTGCGTTTCCACTCACGCGACGGAGCCGTTGTGAACCTCCTCCACACACCGTCCACCGCCTTGCCTTCCAAAGAGACGCCTTTTCATCCGCGACAGAGAAGAAGAAGAAGAAGCAGAAGAAGAAGAAAAGAAGAAGAAAGAAGAAGAAGAAAAGAAGAAGACCTTGGGAACGTCGTGGAAATTTCGGCTCTTTGCGTATGCGACTCCTTTTCCCCTCCCTCCCCTGCCCTCCTCCCGTCGATTTTGACTTGCTGCCTTAGTCGACTCACGAGGTAGTGGAGAGACACTTGATCGGTCACACATGGTGGAGTGGCCCACCAAGTCTCTTCGCAAAACAGCTGTCTTCTTCCTGCTGCATTTCCTGCGAAGCAAAACCGCACCAGCGCCGCAGCTGACTTGCTTTTTCCCCACTTGAAATGCTGAGAAAAAGCAGCGACGCGGCGAGCTTCCTTCCCTCGTACATGACATGGTGCTTCCTGAGAAATCGTAGGCCGGTAGCTGCCTGCCCGTAGTACGAAGTGCTGCGTGGTGCAGGAAGGCCTGAAGTTTCATTTGTCTCCCAGTATTCACGAACAGCGACTCTTCTCCAGAAGGACACGTGAGCGAAGGAGGAGAGACACCTGCACTGCAAAAGTTGCCAACAGGAGACAAAACGTTTTGCTTTGAAGGAAGGGAAGGAAATTTGCTGTTCACCAGGAGGGAGCCAACTCCAGTGCCGACGGAAATCAAATTCTCCTTCGCAGCAGGGAAAAAAACGACGTCTCCCGACGGTGGACAGCACGAGACGGCCCCGAGAAGCAGCAGCAACCGCACACGTGCACACAGAGGGAGAGACAGGGAGACAGAAGCCCAGCTGACAAAAAGTAGGCCTGCTGCTGGGAAGAAAAAGGCACAGGTTCTTACTCCCCGCTGTTCGTCTCATCTTGCGCAGCTGCTGCTGCTTCTGTCCACGCCCTCTGCTGCGGCTGCTTTCAGCAAAGTTGCTGCCTCTGGCTGCCCCTTCTCCTTCTCCTAATGTCCACCGCAGCTGCCTCTGCTGTGCCGACCTGCTGCTGCTTCTGCTGCTGCTGCTGCTTCTGCTGCTGTCGTCGCCGCTGTTCCTGTCGCTGCGCCTGCTGCTGCTGGCCTCGCTGCTGCTTCTGCTGCTCCTGCTGCTGATGTTCCTGCTTCTGTGTGGAGTCCCTGAGTTCCCTTCTTCTTCTGCTTTCACGTCCTCCAACTTTTCTTCATTTCCACGAGGGAGTCTCTTGCTGCTGACGGAAAGAAAAAGAAGAGCCGTGGAGGCAGCGAGGCTGCTGGTCGGGAGGAAGTGCAGATGCGATCGCCTTCCACGACTCTTCTCTGAGCTCCTCCTGCAGCAGACGTGCAGCAACATTTCTCCGCAAGACAAACTGTTGCACGTACACCGGTGGAAAAAGACCAACGGAGAGAAAGGACGGGAGATCATATCGAATACAACTCGCGCACGCAGCACGACCCCACGCGGAAGAAGCGCCGAGGAAAAGACGCCACACTTTTCTGCGCCTCCTCTGTTTACGCAGCATGCCTGCTATGTCGTCTTAGACAGATTTCAGAAGACGGAACTCCCCAAGTTTGTCTCCCAGTTCTGTTAGTATTCGACAGAAGAACAGCAAGGAACGCGTATAATGTAGACACGTATACATGTGTTTGCGTAGATGAGAGAAGAACGGGAGAAAAGACAGGGCGGTCACACCGAGACTACACATCGTTTCAGACATTCCCGAAGAAGAAAAAAAGGCAAAGACGAAGTCGCACAAGTGCGAGCAAAAGGCGTACAGAGACACGAGTTTTATCCTTACACAAGGAGAGCACAGAGAGGCACCTGTGTCTTCCGAAGAGAGGCAGGAAAAGGAAGGGAAGGCAGAAGCAAGAAAGATAAAAGGCACCGAGAACAGCAAAGTCGTCAAGGAAGAGAGCTCTGAGATATATGCGGCAGCGAGGGAAAGGAGGAAGTAAAAGAGAGAGAAATGGTGGTAGTCAACCACGCGTCGGAATTCGTTGAGGACGTGCGTCTTCTTCGAGGAAGAGGACTTCTCCTGAGGCGCTGCTGCTGCGTCTTCTTCCCAAACACCCGAGGGGAAGAGACGCGAAGAAAGGAGAAGCCGAGAGCGCGCGCGAGATGAAGAGAGCCGCCACGCGAGCGCGGAACGCGCTCAGGAAGGAAAGGAAGTGAGAAACCCGAACGGAGAAAAGGAGGTCAGGCACGCACGCAGTCGTATAAAAAGAAGCGAGAACTGCAACTGTGCTGCCGAAGCAGGAGGTCCGTACATTTGTTCGGTCAGGGGGACACAGGGAGAGAGACAGACAGAAAGAGAAGAGACAAAGTCCCCACATTTGGTTTGTCAGAGAGGGGGACACTCCCTACATTCGTTTTGTCAGCCGAAGAGAGCGGAGGATGACAGACGACTCGGACGCTGCCCGGGGCAGGAGCAGCAGCAGGCGGGAGACACGCGCCGGCGGGCAGCAGGTGCGGCGCGCCGACGATGGAGACGGGCACAACGCGGACGCCGGCCTGCACGCAGCAGAGAAGAAGGAGGCCAAAAGCGCGAGAACGGCGGTCAAGGACGCAAGGCAGAAGAAGAATAGACCGGCAGATCGGAGGGCGAAGAAAGGAGAAGCCGAAATCGCAGAAGGGAGGGCGGGGAGACACACGAAGAGGAGACACATGCAGAGAGAGACAGGAGGAGCAGCCCGCGAAGGGAGACGAGACGGCGGGGACGACGAAGGGGTCGTGAACGTCTCGACGAGGTGGACGCCGTCTCCGCAAGGCGCAAAATGAGACAGAAAGGAAGCATCACTCGCAGACACACACATATATACGCGTATATATATGTGAATATAGTGAAGGTAGACATATATATGTGTGCGTCTGCGTGGACGCATATAGTGCATGTATATGTTTACGACGAGTACACGGTTATATGTACATATATGAAGTCCTGGACGTCTCTATACACATGCAAACGTATATACATACGCATATATATGGATGGATAACCCCCTTCGCCACACACACACACACATACATGCTGTGTATATATATATATATATATGTCTCGGCTTCCACAATCTGTGCAGAGGTGGGCTCCCACGTTTGCCCCGATTTTATCTACGGGAAGTGTCATGTGGTCGGTGGGGAGGAGAGTCCACGCGAACTCGGGAGACAAAACGGGCGCATTTCCAGAAGTGGCAGAAGAACGGCCGAGGGGAGGTCTGTCCGCACCAAATTGTCGGCGGTAGCGAAGACACGAACCTCTCGCACACATACACACACATGCATGCATGCATGCACACTGCCCAGATCGAAAAATTTACACGGATTTCCTCTCCACGACGACCACAACTTCTATCTGTCCTGCTATTTCTCCTTCTACTCCTATTACGAATACTACTACTACTACAAAACTACTACTACTAGTACTCGTCTGCTGCTGCTACTACGCCTACTACTACCCCTACGACGAGAAGTACCCCTGCTGCTCCTACGACCACTCCTGCTCCTACTACTAGTATTCCTACTAGTACTACTACTACTACAATAAGACGCCTGCTCCTATTAGGACAACTACACTACTGCTGTTACTGCTGCTCTTACTCCTATGACCCCTACTACTCCTGCTGCCCCCCTGTCACTACTACTACTCCTACTACTACTCGTACTACTACCCCCACTTCTGCCAGTATTCCTCCTCCTCCTCCTATTATTGCTAATACTCGTGCTACACCTACTGGTACTAGTAGTCCTACACAAAACCGAAAAGCGGAAGATGCCACTGATGAACAAATAAAAATTTGAGTTCGGAGGTGGATATGTATATACTGAACAGACACACACGCACACATATATAGGGGAGATATATACACATATAAGAAACATCTATACACCAGTTGTACACGTGTCTACATATATATATATAAGAAAAGTGGTGGAGAAGAAGAACCACAGACACAGAAGAGTAAGTTGGGAGAAGAGGACGCAGGTGCGGAAAGAAGGGGAAGACAAAAGAAAGGAGAGGATAAACGAAGCACCGGAGTAGAGAAGAAGTACAAATTAATTTGCTACAGGAATGAGAATAGAAAAGAAAGCACCTGCTTTGCAATTCGAAATACTCCTCCTTTAACAAATGGCTCCAGCCGGCCGTCGTTGCTGCGGCGCCCCTCCGGGAAGGCCACCAGGGCAACACCGTCCTGCGACTGCTGCTTCTCCTCGTCGGCAGTTCGCTTCCCCTTGCTGTGTTGTTCTGCAGCGGAACACGACGAGAAAGAAGACGAAAAAGGTAGAGAAAACGGAAAAGAAGAAGAAAAAGAAAACGAAGAAGACGGAGCTGCAGAAGACGACGCAGACGATTCAAGAGGCTGCAGCGCAGAGGACGGAGGAGGAGGAGCAGCAGCAGCAGCGGCCGTCCGGGCAGCAGCAGCAGTGCCAAGGTCGACGAATTTTGCAGCAGAGGACGGATGTTCCGCAGCAGCAGCTGCAGCAACAGGAAGAGGACGAGCAGCAGCAGAAGTGTCGTGGAGCGCGTGGGTGGCTGCTGCTGGTGCTGCTGCTGCGGCGCCAGCAGCAGGGGAAGGGGAAGCCCGAGGGGAGAGCGGAGAGACGGCTTCTTTGCTCTGTGTACGTTGGCGTTTGTGGAGGAGAAGCAGAGACTTGCGGAAGAGCGCGAGGCGACTTGCTGGGTCGCTACGATTGACCAGGAGACAGCCTGAAAGACGCATTGCGAGGCCGATAACGGGAACCCGCTGCAGTTCTTCTTTGCCCACAAAGCGCAGATGCCGGTGTATAGACACCGCAAGCAGCATCACGTCTGCATGCGAGCAGTGATTGGCGACGTACACAACATTTTCACTCGCCGGCGGCAGGTGCTCGAGTCCTTCAACAACAGGGGAACAGCCTGACAAACGAAGATACATGCGGCCCCACGTGACGTTAATAACGCTCCAGCACCATCTCTCTGCCCAGTCTTTCAGCCGTTGCAACAGCGTCGCCTCGTACCGCTGCAGCTGTCGTTGTTCCTCCTCCTCGTTTTCCTCTTCCTCGTCTGTCTCCCGCTGCTGCTGTTCTTGAGACTGCTGCACATGTCCCTGCTGCTGTCGCCGCTGCTGGGCCCGCGGGACCTGCTGAGGCTCCCCACTCGACTGCTGCATTTCTTGACACGCTGTTTCCTCCCGCTGCTGCTGTTCCTGCCGCTCCTGCTGTTCGGTCTGCTGCTGTTGTCTGTTCTGCTGCTCCTGTTCGTTCTTCTTGCTGGCTTCGGGCTCCTGTCGAAAAACGCCTGCTGTTGCTTCTCTGTCTCCTGGACCCGCAGCACAGTCATCCCTGCGCAGCTGTCCCGCGTCGCTGTTGCCGCTGCTGCTGCTCTTCTGCCCCCGAGGGGGGACTCTGCAACTGTTTTCGACTTTGACGCTGCCACTCGTAGACGTGCAGATGCCGCTGCCCTTCTCACTGCTGCTGCTGTCGCTGCTGCTGCTGCTACCACCGCTGTTTCCGAAGATGCTGCGTCTACCACACGCATCGCCGCTTCTGCTGCTGCTTTCGCTGCTGCTGCTGCCGCTGTTGCTGCTGCTGCTGCCGCTGTTGCTGCCGCTGCTGCCCCTGCTACTGCTGCCGCTGCTGCTGCTGCCGCTGCTGCTGCTGCTGTTGCCGGTGTTGCTGAGGTTGCTGCTGCTTTCCCTCCTGCTTCTGGGGCTGATGCTTCCGCTGCAGCTGTCCTTCTTTCCTCTCCGTAACCCTCGAGGCAGCAGGTGTCGAGACAGCGCGATCTTGCAGCGCAGCAGCCGACACCAGAGCCTGACTGCAGCAGCAGCTGCTGCTGTAGCTCCTTGATGCATGCGAAGCGCTGTCCACCACACGATGCCTGTAGAGGCAGCAACGCAAAGACAGAAGAAACCTCGGGCAGAGCAGCTCGGCATGCCGCGTTGAACAGAACGAACAAAGCGTGTGCAGCTGCACGAGGGGTGCTGCGGCGCAGCAATTGACGTGTCCTGAGGAGCAGCAGCAGCAGTGACGTCGGCTGCAGCTTCACTCTCACGTGCTGCTGCTGCTGCTGCTACTGCTGCAGGCGTTGTTGTTGGTCCCGCCCGGCCTGCCATGCCCACTCCGGCTGCTGCAGCCTCCACCAACACTCCAGCCGCTGCTGCTGGCGCAGCTGCTGCTTCTGGTGCATCTGCTGCTTCTCGCGCAACTGTTGGTTCTCGCGCAGCCACTGCTGCTGCAGTCGCTCGAGCGCCTCCTGCTGCTGCGGAGGGGCAGGGGGCAGAAGAAAAGGGAGGTAACGGAACGGCTGCTCGCGTTGTTGCTGCTTCTGTTGCAGCAACAAGTGGCAGCGTTGCATGCGGTGCTGCAGCAGCAGCGGCACCACCTGCTGGTGCTCTGCGGGGAGTAGGCAGCCCGCAGCGCAAAAAGGTGGCAGGGTGAGGTGTGGCACTGCCACGAGCCCTCGCATCTGCAGCAGCAGCAACGGACGAAGAAGCAGACAGCAACGAGCCACGGCACCGCCGCTGCCGCACACCAACACCAAGGAGAAAGCAGGCAGCGTGTGAACCGCGGAAGCAGGTCACAGGCACAGACGCTTCCCCATCAGCAGCAACACCGGAAGAAGCGCCAGCAGCAGCTGCAAAACCACTAGCAGCTGCAGCAGGAGGAACAGCAGCTGCGGGCGCAAAACGCAAACACGACGAGGGAGGGGACGACAGAGAGGAAGAGGAACTCAACAAGAGGGAAAAAGAAGAAGATGAACAGGAAGAGAGAGAAGGCTCTGCGGCAAAAAGTACGGCGGCAGAGCTGCCACGCGCGTAAGGAGTGATTTTCCTTTTGCGACCAGACTCTGTCGGCAGCAGAACCGAGGCGCTCCCAGTGGAACAGCAAAAAGAAGGAAAAGAAGAAGAGGGCAGGAGTGTGGCAGCAGCAGAGAGACGAAGACACGGAGAGCGGCACACAGGCCTGACGTCGCGAATCGACGAGGAAACAGCACGTGTAACTGCTGCAGTTGCTGCTGCTGCTGCTCGTGCCGCGGGTGCTGCTGTTGCTGGTGCTGTTGGTGCTGTTGCTGTTGGTGCTGGTGCTGCCGCTGCTGCAGCCGTGGCTGCGCGTGCTGCAGCTGGTGTTGCATGTGTCGCAGAACGTGCAGGACGGTCCAACGATCTGCAGGCAGAGCCCCTGCTGCTGAGAAGAGACAAAGAGCCGACCACACTTCTACTGTTAACTGCTGCGTTAAAAAGAAGCGCCACGGCGGCTTCTGTGGCGGCGAACCGGGGAAAGAGAAATACGCTTCCCGCACTCGGAAGGGAATTTGTCGCTCGCGGACGCGCAGGTTTCGTACAAAATTCTGGCACGCAGGGCGGGTCTTCCACGCACCTCTGCGAAGAAACGGAAACGGCGGAACTGTGTGGAGGAGGAAGAGAGCGCCGCTTTCTACCGCGGAGGATTTCTGCAGTGTCTGTACACCCCATCTCCGGTGAACACCGCGACTGGCGACGAGGAAGCAGATGGTACATGTAACGGGAGGAATTTGCAGGACAAAAAGATGGGTTCACCGAATAAGAAAAGGGCGGGGAAGCCGAGACGTTCGAGAAAAGAGGAAAACGAGAGACAGCAGAACAGGCGGAGGAGGAGGAGAAGGGAGAGATACCCGCAGTCTCCGCACCTACGCGGAAGCAGGCGCCTGCTACAGCAGGTGCAGCACCAGCGTCGAGGATGCAAGAACATAGCAGCACGACAGAAAAAAGCAAAACCGAGTCCCAGGATGGCCACTGGCAACGGAGAAACCGACAGGAAAAGTGTAAGGAAAGACAAGTCCGTGCGCCCGTTGCTGCTGCCACCGCTGCAGCTGCCGAGAAGGAGCACACAGATGCAGCAGCAGCAGCAGCGGCATCAGCAGCAGCAGCGGCATCAGCAGCAGCAGCGGCACCAGCAGCAGCAGCGGCCTCAGCAGTAGCAGCGGCACCAGCAGCAGCCACTTTCTCCTGCAGCGCATGTTTTTCTCTAGCAAACTTCCTATCGCTGTCGAGGCTCCGGAAGCTGCTGCTGTCACTACTACAGTCCTCCGTGCTGCTGTTGCTGCCGCCGTCCTCTGCGTCGTCGCCGGCGTTGCTGCTTGTGCTGCAGCAGCTGCTGCCACTGCTGGGCCTGCCATTGCTGCTGCCGCTGCTCCTGCGGTCATGGCGAGCGCAGCTGCCGTCTGTCCCAGGCCTCGGCGGGGCCTTGTCCTGCTCAGGAGGACCCCCTCCTTGGGCAGGAGAGCGCTGCTGCAGCTCCACTTGCTGCACGCGGGGCTGCTCGTGCTTCTGCCGCTGGTGCCGTCGCTGGTGCGGTTCCTGCTGGACGACCTGCCACAGATGCTGCTGCTTGCGCCTCCGTTGCCCCTGCTGGACTACTACTACGTGTTGCCGCGTGGGTAGCTGCAGCAGCACCCGAGAGTCCTCAGCAGTCATCTTCTTCTTCTTCCGTCGCCACCGACGAAGAAGAAGAAGCAGCGGCAGCAGCAGAGAGACGGGAGAGAAGAAGCGGACGACGAGAAGCGGAACTTCTCTGATATCTCACCATTGCACTTCGAAAGTCTGTTGACAGCTGCAGGGCGACTCTATGTTGCATTTTTTCCGCTGCAAGAACAGGAGACGTCTTTCTCGTTTCAATGAGGCAGACTCTTCTCCTCCTCCTCTTCTCCGGTCCTTCTGTTCGTCTTTCTGCCCTTCCCGCCGCTTCCTTTTCTGCTCTTATGCCCTTTTTCCCTTCCTTTTCTCCCCCTTTTCCTCTTCGCTATCTTCTTGCTGCTGCGTCTTCTCTCGCCTGCGCTTCCCGTTCTTCTTTCTTTTCTTCGACCTCAGCTCCCCCGCTCAGCGAACGCAGCACACAGCAAGCGAGTCTTTGCGCGCTAGCTTCTCTAGCTTAAGACGCCTGCGTTTCCTGAAGTTGATCAAGCACCAAATTGAACTTTTTGTCCGCATCACGTCTGCAGAAGAAGAAACACACAGAAGCTCACGAAGAGATATGGAAGGAGAAGACACGGAAGCGAGGGTGAAAAACGAGAAAACAGAAGAACGCGCAAAAGAGCAGTGAGTCGACGAAGATGAACGGAACAAAAAGAACCCAAGAGAAAGCGTGTGAAAAGACACGGCATAGTTCTTTACTTCCGTTACAACGACTGCAACCAATCACACACTACATATATATATATATATATATACAGATGGAAATATATACATATATATATATATATGTGTATACAAAACTATACGTAGGTATGGTCAAGATGTACACACAAGAGAGAAATCCATGTGTAGGTTCACGTGTGTATACATATATTTAAAAAGTACACCTTTGAGTAGCAGAGTGTGATTCCAGCTGCTCCTTTGATAAGACGGCTACTGCAGGACTGAGTGAAGTTTCTCTCTCTGTTTGTCAGTCGGCAAAGCAATGCTGCAACGTGTGTGGCGCACGCCTGAGACCTCCTCACTTATAAGACGGAACTTCACTTTCAATAGGTCAAGCTGCTCTTCCGTTTTATCCCCGCACAATACACGCATGTGCACCTACGCACACACTTGCAATTTTCGTTACTCGACCCACACGCATTTTGGCAGCTCCCTTGCCTCGAATAATTCTGTACAAGGAGACACACACATGAACATATACACGTCTACACGTACTGGGACGTATACACGTAGACGACACATACGTATGATACAAGTGCGCTCGGCCTGGACCCAATCCGGCAGTAACAGCGTAGTTGACGAACTTTGTTTGTTCGTGAAAGTCTTCACGCAGCTCTGGGTGGGTAAAAAGTGCGCCTGCGAAGACCGCGATGCAGGTATGCAGGCAACACACAGTGTGTGCGTTCTTCGTCGCACCCCGCTAGCGCCGCAAGTCGTAAACGAGGTTTAAAGTGTGAAAACTGTGGCGCAGCAGGCCGGCCTCTTCTGCTGCAGAGTTTTACTCCCACTTCACGTGAAAGCCACCGCCAAACTTCGTTCAGTTGCAGCTCTCGTGAAGACACGTGGCGCAGCTAGCTTCGTGGGGCGTCGCTGCTGAGAAGCGGCAGAAACCCTCGCGGCCTCTTGACACGGGGGCGGGCCACACCAGGTTGCAGCAGCGCCGCGATCGCAACGGCATCACAGGAGGCGTGGCCACACCGTGTGCCTCGGATCCTTACACAGAGAAGATATACCGCCTTTATACCCCACGCCCGAGAATGCGCCTCACAGTGCAGTGGGAAGACACACATATATACGTATATATATGATTTATATGTATGCGGCCGGGTGTGCGACAGCGGCAGCGAGAACAAGGGGAGTGGGAGGCCGTTTGTGTGAAGAGAAGCGTGGACAACATTCGGCTTGACACCGTTTCTCTTGTTTGACGCGTGAGTACCAGCCTTCATGCACTTCCAAGACCATTAGCGCATACGTCAGAGTCAGGCAGTGCCGAGTGTCCAGACACGCACTCGCGTGACGGTTCCGGTGTCCATACACCTTCTCGTCTGATATGCAGTTCAAGTCTGGGTGAACAGACATTCACCACGATTTGATGTTCCACCTACAAACCCGCACTGTTTCAACGCGTTTAGCAGATCACGTCGGACTGCACCTGCATCGCTTCGCTAAGACGGCGTGCGTAGGCAGTAGCGCTCTGTACAAATCTACGAAAATTACGGATACGCCGAGTCGCAAGCAGTGTAGCGCTTCGTACAAGTGTATAAAAATAATGCGTATATCAAGTCGACGTGTCCACACCAACGTGTCTGTAGCTCACATGTACACAGGTGTATTTGCGTGTGGCTGGGCAGGTGCTTTACGCATGTACGACACTCAGATGGCCCACTTACCTGCAGTCATACGCAAGGATGCGTGTCAGAGTCGTTTGGCCAAGCAGCTCGCCTCTGCAGTGCTCGAGGTATAACGCGTTGACATAGGTGACAACACCTGGTACTTCCAAGCCGCAGCGTGCCTGCGTACGTATCTACTTTTTACGCAGACGTACGTACGCGTACACGTAGGCACATGTGTGCCTTTGGTGCAGCAACCAGAAGACGCCGGCTGCACACAGGAACGACGGAATACAAAGATTCCGGTCCCTTATGTTCTCCTACGCCAGTAGGATACGCGGAAAAAGAAAGTGTCGCCGGAAAAACATGCGTTGTCAAAGAATGGCAAGAAAAGCAGTTGAGGAAACTACAGTACAGAGAGGCGGAAGCAGGACGCAGTCCGTCTGACACGACACGGCGGGAGACTGAAGAAGTGCGATGGCTAAACAGAGCAGGGAAATACGAAATTTGACGGGGGTCAAATATGGCGCCACTGACAACGCGGGAGATATTGCGAACGCGCACTCTCTTTAATGATGAAGATGCACTGTTTACTGCGCTTCCCTCTTCCCTGCCCAGATTGCCCACTTTTAAGATCGAATCACGTTGTGTAGCCGGCATTGATGTGCATGGGGATTTCCGCATGCGGATGATCAAGTGTCGCCTATACAGGTGCACTGTTATGTGACCAATGAGAAAGGTGAGGTGCGCACAAGAAGAGACAGCGGGTGCGTTCACGGAAGTGTACACGTGAAGTACAACCAGTCGCAGCAGCGACGTAGTCGTGCAAAAGGTAATATTTTGCCTAAGGCGCTGTCACGCTCATGTCCTTTACGCCGAACTGCACGCACGAATAGCTAAACCATGATTATACACTAATGGAATAGTCATCTAGGTACGCACCAACAGAACGGGAGCTTCGAGACCAGTTACTAATTCACCTACTCGACCACGACGGTGTAGCCCATGACAGTAGCGTGGACCTAGCGCTGGAGGCCGCAGGCGGCGACGGATGAGCCTAGAAACGGCCGAGACGACATGACTAATCGTACAACATTGAGCAAAACTGCAAGGAGGAAACGCGAGACGGCGGCAAGCCGACGGGGATGAGGACTCGTGCCCAATCGCTCCGCAAACCGCGGAGGTGCAGGTCACGGGGCGAACTGCTAACGTGCGTTCAGACAGGGAGCTCGAATGTATTTCCAGTGAATCAGTGCATGTGTACGTACGTAAGCGTGTACATACACGCTTACAGATACCGTACATACATGTACAGATACCGAGGAAAAATAATCCCTATGCACGCGTACGTATTGGGCATCCGCGCGGAAGATACGACGCAGGAGCTCATTTCGCACAGTAGACAGGTACGGAAAGAAAAGGCGGGAGCACGAGGCACGCGATTCGTTTGTCGTGAATGAAAACTGCTGAGCACCAGAGAGTAAAAAGGAGCCAATCATATTCACCAGTTCGTGAGAAGAATGATAGGAGCGTCAACCGGTCTCAAAATGACGCTGCAGCCTGCGCGCCGCTGCTGCACGAATACCACCACACCTACTCAAACACCATACATATTTCAGAGAGTGACATCAGTATGACATCAGTGCGGTCGATTTGACACGGAAATGTACAGGATGAATGAAGCCCCTGAAAAGAGACGATATCCACACAGAGGAATAACGCGTACAAACTGACGTGCACGGCAGAGGTGGAGGGCGGCGCGCGCCAGCAACAGCGAGCGACACCGTGTTACTCTCGGTGGAGACGCGGGAGAGAAATAGCATCGTGGCAAGCAGAGAGCAGGTGCGTTTACCCAAAAAAGAATGAACACTGAGAGCACGTTTGAGAGAGGAGGACCCTAGGTGCCCTGGAAAGTGAATGGCAGCTGGAAGCTGTTAAGACATGCACAGTCTGTCGGTGCAGAGTGCGCCGACGCGCAAAAACGGCGGGGAACGAACTACCAGCGTATGTAGACGCATTGTGCAACTGAGAGCAGAAACTGTGAAAACTCTCAGAGATGCACACATCAGGAGCTTGGAGGAGAAGCGCCGAAGGGAAGGACCAAATGGTTATTCTGTACTATATATATACATATATGCATTTATACGTGAGGTATGTTTATACGCGCACGCGTACGCGCATCAGGAGGCATACGTACCGCAAATGAATACGTACAAATAGACACACAAACGTATCCATGATGGCAATACATGCGAATGATCTGCTTGGTTGAACCGTGTTTCTGCTGCATCCAGACTGCTGCGCGTCTGTGCAGTTCGGGCATGTGAGTACTCCACCGAAGGAAACTGGGACTGTCGCACGTCTGCGTCATTTCCCGTGTCCAGCCGTAGGAGACCTGAGTGAAGAAATGTGGCCTTACGCAAATCTCCCACAAGGCCATAAGAGCTCGGGAAACAAGACTACGTGTGGAAGGTTAACAGACGAACGGAAGCGCACAGGCGAGATAAAGCTGTGGGAACGCGCGGAGGTGTCAGACATACACGCGGTGCAGAGAATAGTACAGGTACGCGACTGAAGATGTATGTACTGATGAGATGCGGAACAACACTTTTGCGACTACAGATAAGAGGTTTATGCATATGTTGACAAGTACAGATCGTACGTAAGATGAATCGGTAGGAACGCGATGGGGGGGCGAACCGAACACACTTTGGTGAAAAGCACACGTTCATGGTAGTGCAGGTGAAATGTAAGGCATATCAGCGTCATCGAGCAGGTCTGATGGTGAAATAGTGCGGACGAGGAGAAGGATCAGTAAGAATGGGCACAATATAAGAAACAGTGGTGCTCCGATGCCACACCAATGCCCACGCAGCAGAGACGCCAATAGGGAAATTGTGGTCGTTGATAGGACGGAACTATGCACGAGTTGTCGAGTAGCGCTCTATTCAAGCAGTGACAATAATGAAGGGAATTTTGACTGCATCAAAAATTAGCTGTTACCAGGCTGACAAGGTGACGCGGGGAAGAAGTGACAACCTGGCACTACGAGTGTTAGGTTCAACAGGTGATTTTACGTGTGTACAGCAGGGCAACCGTCTCTCACTTCCATCGCTCAAAACAAATACACGCACGTTTTGCAGGCTCTGAATTCGCTGTTGGTAGGGTTTCCTCCCCTCAAGCCTGTTTACACCCCATGTTCCAAACGTTCAACACCTACCCAGCTCGAATCAACTGTTCTTTCACAGGAAACACTGGGATTGTCCCTTCGTGCGCCCAGCCACTGCGTCGTACCATCGGTGCTGCTAAGGAACACAGCCTTTGGACCTGTATCGATTAAGTGTCAGCACTATCCTACTTTATTCAGTGCAACTTTTGATACGCTCGACGCGTTCCGCTGCGTTGTCGATTGTCTTTTTTGTGTTAGTGATACTCAAAGGCGTCCTTGTTGAACACGAGTCTTCGGTTAAGGCCTTTAGTTTGTTTCTGCCGTTCGTTCGGTGCGAGACGGGTGAATACAGTAAAGGGGCACTGACAGGTGATGGGGAAAATAACAAAGGCAACTTTTCTTTCTGCATGTATATCCTTGACATAGTGTAACGATATTATGTTGCTGTTAACCTCTCTCTTGTTGGTAGAGGTGATGCTGAGATGTGCCGAAGGTGTTACGTTGCTCCTGCTTGTCTCTCTCTGTGAGTCGGACTAGTGAAGAAACCACTGGTTCGTCAGGAAAAGTCGTCTTCGGCTATCCGTTCAAGCCGACCACACATTTTACCAGTAAAGTTGCTTACTGTAAGCGGGCACGTGCACATCTGCGCTTGCGTATACGAGTCCTCCGACGACGTCTTCAACCGTTTTTCCTACAACAGTAGTGTACACTAGGGGTGGCAGCGTACAAATCCAGTAGAATAAGTGTGTCCTCAGGTGATCGAGTGATCGAATGTGACAAGCTGGTTGCTTTCGTAGTTTAGGTTTGGAGCTGCACTGCGTTTTTCGCTGAACCTCGTTGCGTTACTACGCGCATGATATGAAGGAATTATCCGCTTCGGAAGGACGAGTGGACGGAGAAGATTTCAAAGTACAACCAAAAGTTCGTGCCTGTGTTATTGAGTTGTAGCCTGGAGAGCAGTTACCAGTGTAAACATCAGAATTTGATTCTCGGAATAGTGCATTAGACTGCACCTTGTCTTCGCCCCCTGCATTCATATTTAACTCCACGTTAGCTTTCATGCAGATTTTGTGTCGCGAAGGATACACTAATAGTGACACAAAGTTAAACATGAGTGTAATACCGTCCTCCATCATCAGAAGTAAGCGTGGTGCTGACACATCTCGGATAGACTGGAGCCAATCAGCTAACGACCTCGAGGCGGGACCTTTTTAAATATTTAAAGAACACAATGAATGTTTCCTTCCGTGCTTTAGAGATGCACCCAAACGAACTGTTGTCTGTCACTGATATCAACTCCCGTCCTTGGGGCGCCTGGCGTATACGGGCTTCAAAGTAGTGACTTTGAATTCCAGAATGAATGCGGATAGTGACTTTGGAGAGGTCGCACTCCTACGTAACATCCAGGAAGTGAACCTTCCTTTTTTCATGAAGCCTGTAGTCTGCACCTGCGGCCGACAATATAGAATAATAATGGACACGGGGCCTACTGCGTCACAACCAAAAAGATGTAGCTATGCCTACGTACAATGGAGCTTGGGAAAGTGTCGCTCCCGGAAAGGTCTAATGCTCGTGCATTCAGGGTACGGGAGCGAAATGCTGGTCTGGCAACCGATTAGGTGGTTGCGACTCAGGTTTCTCTTGAATGATGTGGGTTTTTCTTGTCTTGTCAAAGGAGGTGATGAAAGTCGGCGCACAGGGAGGGCGAGAGCGCATTCAGTGTGCAGAAACTGCGGCAGGCGACGGTCGTGGCAGCTCACGGGGCGATGCCTAAAAGTACCGACACGTAGACTATGGTAATGCACTATAAAGGGAAAAGATAGATTTTAAGATCTGCACGTTTGAAGCGCCCAGCAGGGACTTTTTTCTCCAAAGAAAAAAGATAAATAACCAGGCCAGCATTGCTCACACGCATCTCAGCACCCACGCGAAGGCATAAGAGGATTGTTGCTCTCATCACGATGAGCTTTTGCGCTACCGAAGTAATGGGAGAGAACTCACTGCAGAGACTATAAACTACAAGGCGTAGTCACTTTTTCTTCCTCTTAAAAGTATGCTGTGAAGTCATTCGAACATCTTCTCGCGTGCAACCCTTGTCCTTGTACTCCTCTGCAGAAAAAACCTTACAGATACCTTGATGACAATATCATCATGAGTCTAATGCACGTAGGCCCTCTTAGAATCTCGTCCTGGAGAAGGGCAGTACTCTTGTCCACGGTTGTAGAACGAGTCGCACAGTAGATCTTTTCGTAAACACAGCCATAGAAAGAATGCCGTGGAGCAAGCCAGGTCCCTGCTAACAATACTATAATACCCTCCGCCCCAAATAAACCCTATGCGCGCGTGTGTGTGGCTGTTAAACCGTACGCGCACGTGTGTGTAGCTCTTTCCCACACAGAACACGTAGGGTGGCTTTCTGTTGCGCAGACTGGATGTACTATTATTTGTCAAGGCATCACATTTTAATATGCCAGTTCACCAACTCACCACAGACGTGCCTCTCCTGATGCTTCTCAAGTTCATAACAAAGTGCCCGGGCCTGGTTCTAGAACATCTTTCCAAGAATCTTACCATTGTCAGGATGGAATAACACTCCACCGTACCAACGCACCCACCGTCGCCAAACGCTCATGACCAACAAGCTTATGTGCTGAGAAAAAACATCAAGGTTATAAACAGCGACACTCACGGACTTTTATACCCCAAATATCTGCCTGATAAAGCCCTTACCAATGGGTAGGGGCTTTCCGAGTCATGTGCGCATTCTCAAAGAACCCTGCTGGGCACAAGCGACAAAAACAATGAATACATGCCTACAGGGACGACAGAAAGCCTGCCCATCATGTGTATATGATCACGTAAACCTGGCGTAATGTCCCATAGACCTGTGCATCACTTGTTTGTCGTTTCTTAAGAAGTTCTATAGGCCTTTTTCACGTCGCACTCTTTCCAAATTTTCAACACGTATCATCACCTTTTCACTCTACACCGAAAAGGAGATACATCGTGTAGGCAACCATTTTGCAGAGCATACCAATACAACACCCGAAATGCCCCATACAATCTTCAGTACCTTATTACCATAGCCGAAATACCGCAGCATATTTCAGTCCTTTGTGGCACATTGAGTGCAGGCAAATGGAGCGAACAAGGTAGTTCTTCTGAACACATGGACAGCTGTAACGCGTGTAACCAAGATGATTATACTTGTGCCTGCTTACGCGGCGACGCACGCGCATCCATATACCCATCCATCCATACATGTCACAATTCGTCCACAGCATTGAAGGCTCATTGAGCGGAGGGTTGTTGAATATAGTTGAAGTGACAAGGGTCAATCAACATTTCAAATGTGAAGGGGGGGCGGACACTCCCTTCCCGTGGCGCGGCGAGGGATGGAAGCGTAAACGGTGGGAGCCGCGGCATTCATTCGTGGCGTGTGTGCGTCTGTGTGGGTGTGTGGA
>KL647335.1:0-110800 GCA_000727475.1 Sarcocystis neurona
CCCTCGTAGTGCAAAATCGACTCGCTCTGGAGATCGGAAGAGGAAACCGATCGCGTCTGGAAGATGCGAGAGCGACAAACGGTCCTAACTCCAAACAACACAACGCTCAGTCCCCGGTACGGCTGTTGGAGTGAATAGACGGATGTATATTACGGCTAGCATCGAGGCTATCCTCTTAAGACCACTTTCACGATATGCGGATCCTCCGAATATCACCCCCTCTGCCGGCGAATGCGTCACACGTGGGCTCCGGGCAAACGGCACGCCCGTGTGCCTGTCCGCCAAAGACGTTTCGACATGATAGATGTCAGAAGAGTGGGCGGTCACTACGATTGAAGGGGCGCACGTGTATTCGTGTCGACAATGCTGGAGGCCGCACTCCAATGCGAGGGATTCAGAAGAGCTGCGCACATGTGTGTAAGACGGTGTGCCGCCGGGAGATCAACGCAGTGACACCTGGGGGTGCACGAGTCTTCTTGTGACAGCTGGGATACCGCAGTAGGAGCGTAGCATTAGAAGCGAAAGGAGGACACGCGGAATGCAGCACGTCCGAGGACACGACACGTTGATTCTGCGCCAGGCCTTCCCTGCAACGTTCGCTCGCCGTGGCCGCCAGAGGAAAGGGGAGCAAATGCTTCGCCGGAACGCTAGAGTCGTTCAAACCGTAGCGTAGGACTCAGTGTGTCACCGGGAGCAAATCCGTCAAACCGTGTGACGGCTGCTTTGGATAGTGGATTTTGGAGACGTAGTTATCCGACGATTCCCTAAGAAGGAATGACACAGAAATGCGCGACCTCCAACAGTCGTACACCGTCTCCGGCAGCCCTCTGCACATTCGGCCGCACACGTGGCACTCGGGTGCGTGTTTCAGCCGGCGGTAGGCAACGGGTTCCCAAAATGTACACCGGTGCTGCAGAGCAAGCACCGGCTCACTGAATGTAGACCAGACGTGAAGAGTCGAGCGGTTTAGACGGAAAGATACCGACAACGCTGAAGACGTATGCATGGCTCCCCTGGCGCCTCCATGATTTCCTGATGCTCTACGACGATGCGTCGCCAGTGTCTCCTCACCGTGGTGGGATTGCTGCGAGTGTGCACTTCGAAGAAGACGATAGACGTGAAGGGCAGATTCGCACTGCAGAAGGCGTAAATTCATTCCACGTCGCACCCCCGCAGTGCAAAATCCACTTGTTCTGGAGACCGGAAGAGGAAATCGATCTCGTTTGGAAGCTACGAGGGCGGCAAACGGTCCTAACTGCAAACAAAGCAACGCTCAGTCCTCGGTAAGTCTTCTCAAGTGAACGGTAAATGCATCGTAGATGTGGTATGGGCAAGTGGCGCGCCCGTGTGTCTGTCAGCCCAGGGAATCTCCATCTATCACGTCGATAGATGAGAGAAGACTGGACGGTCATGATGGTGAAAGTGTCCCAGATAGACTACCACAGACCCATTGTACCCGGGTCTGCCATCGGGGTGCGCACTGATGTGGGGGTGTCGAACGGATTGTCATCTTTTGACAGCTGCGAGAATCCACACAGGAAAACGCCTCAGAATCGGGAGACACTTCTGCAGGACAGAAGACTTTTGCAAATGCGTCGCCGCTTCTCACGCGCCCCCCACAGAAACGTCTTCCTGTAGATCAAACCAACGCTTTGGATGCGTTGACGTAGACCGCAGGAATTATCTGACAGCCCACAACCGCTCCGTCGAACCGCCCAACGCCTGCAAGAGCACTGTCCTGTGGTACGGTGTTTCCTCTGGACGTTTCCTCGGGAAACCTGGCTGTGGTGAGTTGTTTGTGGCGTCGGCCTGGAAAGAAATAACGGGGGATCGGTCACGCTTAGGAAAGCGGTATACTTTTTTGAATGTATCTGCTGTGCTTGGTGCTTTTGCTAAGACGGTAGGGTTCGGTAGACAGAGTGTGCTGTCTGCAAATGTCGAAGTACACCTCACGTGGAGACGGACACAGGGAAGCGCCTCCATGGGCAGTTTCAAGAAATTTCAAGGTTAGGGCATATTTCGAGGGACGAGTACGTCAATTCAGACTTCTAAAAACAACGGATTACATGCTTCTTCTGATAGTGCAATCTGCAGCAGCGCCAGGAAGCAGTTGCAATGTGGGTGGTGGTTGCTGTCTTTTTCCACATGAAATTGGGACTTATTAACCGTCGACAAACCGGTGACGTACGTGATGCCTCTCAGGCGATAAAGAACCAAGTGCTGTAGTGTTTTCGTTTACATCTGGATGCACTGGATGCACCATATCCTAAGCTAGCCTTCATTGAACCTACCCAAGTGCGTTAGGTCGCCAGTCTCACCGGCACCCCGCATACGAAAGCTTCCTGTCCCCGTGAGGCGTCCCAAAGTTCACCATGCTGTTGGGTTGATACGCGGTCCTGAAGATAGCGCTGACGGCGGGACCTGCTTGAAACGTTGGAGCTGTAGAGGAAGAGGAACCCGCACAGGTTTCCTGGACCCCTCATACAGCGAACGACGGTCAGGCTCGTTCGACCCTCCTACGCAGTACATCGCTCTCCCCGAACTGGAGGTAATGCTCAACCGCCATGCAAGCATTGTACCACTTACGCACATTGTGTTGTATCGTAGTGCTCTCTCACAGAGCTCTAGGCAGAAAGTCATTTCCTGGTGGAAACAGATCCGCTTATTAACAGCTGCGGCAGGAAGCTACATGTGCTACAAAATTTGGGAACTTACGTAAACAGCCTCCCTCTGTGAGCGTTCCAGACTTCCAGGGTCCTGAAGCTCCCCCGATTGAATCTGTCGGCACGCGATACCAGTTCGGTGATAAACCGGCTCAGACACTGCCTGCCAGGAACTCTCATGCCGCGGGCACCTGGTAGTGACAGTTGCTGATTCAAGCACATCCATTTGTATAGCGCTACTGGGCACAGCGTGTGCAGTGAACTCCTGCCAAGCGTATCTTTGATACGCTTCAAAAGAACGGTAATGCTGCTAACCTCAAAAGGGATGTTTTTCGGCTACGTCTGGAATCGTTGCAGTGCACTTACAAGAAAAACCAAGCAAAGTTCCCATGTAGGAACGCGGCGTGGCGGTAGAGACCTGTAAGAGGATTGCGCTAGTTGCATCACTTCGAAGGTGCCTGCTCACGTTACGGCACCGCTTCCATAATGTACTGGTCGAGAGTTCTTCAACAACAAATCAGGTAAAGTCGAGAAAAGCCTGTACAGGAGAGAACAGGAAAGATGGAAAGTGCAAGATAACTGAAACTACATGAAAGGTAATATGTGCGGCACTGCATCTCTACGTAGACCAAGGCCCTCATCCGTTTGCAGGAAACAGCTTCGAGGGCCATCGTCTTCCAAAACTGCTAATCTTCCGGCCACGCCTTGCTGGCGGGCGACTCTGTACTCCTAGGTATCCTCCCCCCCAAACGGAATACGGCTTGAGTAGTAATTCCCTTACTTGTTAAGTAGTTTCCCACCTGCTGTTTCAGTATTCGTTCTTAAGCGCAAAGAACCCCTGGGCATCTTCTATAAATGGTCGACAGAGCAGGACATATTCGAAAGAGCCTGCACAGTCACGTGGCAATTTTTTCCGGAGGCAGGATGCTCTACGCTTTGCAAGAACACGGTAGAGTCCCAGATTTGCCGAAGCAATCTCAGGAAACCTTGCGTTGTCTGTGCGTGACGCGTGCAGGCCCCGCGTACCCTATTACGCTGAGCACAACACAATACCCCAGATGCAAAAGTCGCGGCGTTTCTAAAAATGTAGTCCCAAGGGAGCCGGCTTACACAACAGCCTTGCTCTTCACTGCGACGCAGCAGCGACGGTGAGCGATATGTTGACTCATCTCCACGCGGCCGAATAGATGGGTGAAGGCAGCTGTGTCTACAGACAAGTGCGCCGAATAGGGGCAATTTGCTCACAGAGTTGCAGCAAATTGGAATAAGGATACGCGAGCCTCTTGCATTCGTAGGCGGCTCTTTGCAGCAGAGTTATGACTGCCTCAAAGCAAGCGCGTTTGCAAAAGAGCTGCCTGGACGCGTTCGGACGCGTCACTCCTAACACGATCTGTGTTTCAGCTGTACTCTCCGCTTTTTTTTTTCCGCAGAGACTGGTATGTCTTAAAATAATGCAACAGCGAAGAATAGCAATTATTGTGCAGAGACATAGATTCAGTACGTATCATCTACGGTGACACAGGTCGGCGCGTGATACACCTTTGTCCGGCAGACCCTGCTTATTCAAGTTCTCACGTGCTTGTGGCCTCTTTCACTCAAACCAGTTTTTATTCCACGTCATTGCAATACAGGTCGGCAACTTTGTGATGTCACCGAAAAAAAAGAATTTGCTGTTTGGAGGAGCCGTCAGTAAAGTCGTTTGGAGGCGCCGTCAGTAAAGTCGTTGCCTACTTGTTCGTTTCTTCAGATCCTCTCACACTCGTACAACACATTATACAAGATATACCTAATCGACTACCGAGGTGGACGGTTACACTGAGTGTCCACGGTACTCCTGGGAATAGCTACCGGCTAGGTGGTGCCGTCGCCCAGGGGGAACTGGTAGACACTTTTGAAGTGAAGACATTATACAATAGGACTCTCTTGCGCTTGTACCAGAGGGCCACAAACGAGATCTTTCTTCTGCAAAAGACTTCGCCGAATTCAAAAAAGGCGTATTCTGCCCAAATTGTGGTCATTGACGCAACGAAAAGGCGCTTCTAAAGATGATCTGGTGAATAGCCACACATACGGGTAAGGGGCAAATGTTCTTCCGCAATGTGCCAGACCGAGGCACTGTCACCGCTTGAAGGGTCGCGTTTCGAAGGAATGCAGCAGAACAAGATCTTAACCTAAATTCAACCAAAATATCGTCGTGGTGCAAAGCCGCACCTCTCGTGCTGTCGGTTAATAGTGGTTAAAAGAGAGAGAACGTCATGCGTCTTGCCAGGAGAACAACAGAAATGACTCCAAGATGAGTACGATAATTCACGTATTCTACAGATTTCACTTGGGAAGGGGTGAATTCGACGTACCGGTGCAACTGGTTGCTGCAAAAATTTCAAGCTACCGGAAACTATCTGGTAGAACGTAAATGTACGAATGGCTCCTGACTGGCTATTTGTTTATGCGGCTAGTTGTTGTGCGTTTTTTTGGAGACACCGGTGGCCAGGGGGTTGGTAATAGAAGAGCACAGACGTTGTTGTCAAAATCAAACAGATGACTCTTTCAAGTTGGACCGCATCCCCCCTCATTTGTCTTGTACGGAAGACACTGGTGGTCGGAACGACTGGCACAGAAAGTACGCTACTGCATCCTTTGCCGCTCACATACGTAGTAATGCAGGCGAAATGACCCTCTTGTAGCCCCGTTGCTCTGTCTGCAAAAAAACGAGACCACTTCACGCTTTGAAAATTGCAAAGTGGTACAACAGTCCACAAGCTATTCAACGCTGCATCATGTCGTCGACCGCACAGTTGTTCCTGCTTAGACTTTTGTTTCACTTTTCAATTGCTGCGCCTCTGCTAGACAATCGCAGCACACCAAGCGATACTCCCCCGACTAATGTCAAAATGGGGCCTGCACGGCATGATTTTTAGGTTGGAGTTCTATCCAGTTTTTAGAAACAAGTCATAAAACAAAGTCTGTTATCAGTGAGTGACTTCAAGTCCTGTGCTGCACAGAGTAGATCTAACTTTGAAAAGAGATACGTTTGTGGCATCGCATGGCAATGTCTCATTACCCCTTGTATACAGCGACCTTCAGGCGTACGTGAAAATGTGTGTTTCTCTCCCTACGTATATATTTGTATGTGAGTAACGCCCATCCCTACCTTGAAAACTACCTTCTCACAATTGGGCCGCAGAGTGGAGACTGAAGCAGGATTGGTTGAGGCAATACTATTTTAGAAGCGGTGTTCGAACTAATGCTGGTACTCGAGTCAACACGTCCAGCGTTCGACGTGACATCTGTACTTGCTGTGCACCGAGTGATCGGATCGCGGGACACAAGGGCATTTTGTAGCGATCCCGCACTTTACGATTACACCACTACATAATTCAGTGAGCCTCACTTCACTGGAATCTCGCTTCAGCGAGAACGACGCTTGACGCCTTCTTGCTGTTGCAAGTTTGTGCGGCACCAGTGTTGTCTCGCGGAGTTTTCTTCCCAAGATATCTCCTTGCGCTTGCCCTTAAGATTCAAACTTCCCACTTGCTGACTTTCTTCCAGTCATTCGCGTCAGTACAAGTTGCTGCACAAAAGTGCGTATAGGCTGCGTCTTTACTTTCTCGTGATAGAGGATGGTAAGTTGCCTGAGACTTCCACGTGCAGAGCAGAATGGCTGAACTTTGGCGCCAGTGCACGCTGCATGGCCTGCCGAGAGGCTTCAAAGAGTGTGTAACACTCTTTGAAGCCTCCATCAGGTGGAGCGAGCGCCACCTTATGGGAAATCTCAGGCGTCCCGCTGTCGCAGTCATCTACAACTTCAACTGGAAGAACAAAGGTGAATGCCTCGGCCACTTTGGTGCAGAAAAAAACAGTCCAGGGGTATTTCCCCTAGCACAGCAGGTGTTTTGCTATAATGTCGCCATGTAAAATGAAAACGAGTTAGCACTTAACATCCACCCAATCAGTTTAAGAGAAAGTAGGTGAAGTTTCACGAGAATGCGTGCCGCCGACCGCGCAACCCTACTTTGCATCTGAAATATGTAAAAGTGCTACAGTGGCCTGCGTGGATCCCTTTGTTTGCTTTGTTGGGAGAGATCAAGAAGACTACATTGAAAATTCTCTTCCAAAATAGACGGTCAATCTACAGTAAGAGATCGACTTTGGGTGTGTCACTCACACGTGAATTTGAACTGCTCCGGAGGAGCTTTGCAGATCTCTTCCGTACTTTTGTCGGTCGCAAAAGAGCTAAATCACCAGGCTATCACAACAGCGGACTCCTCTGCATCCAACTTCACGAGAGTCACACCGCGCCTGTTGTACCACTGTGCGATGCTATGCGCAGCGAATGTTTGACGTACGTCCAACTTCAGGAGAGTTACACCGTGTCTTTGTTGAAGCATTGCGATATGCTATGCGCAATGAATGTCTGACACTCCAGTTTCCCAAACTCTACAACACGGGAGGATATATGGATACTCGTCCGTGTTCATACAAGCGTACGTCACTGTCGACCTTCCTTGTTCTCGACGCTTGACGCGAAATCGTCCTTTCGAAAAGAGCCTATTTTTGAACGCGCATACGCAAACAACCCATACCAACAAGACAGCACCTTTCTGCCATTTGGATTCGCCAGTTCAAAGGTGCGCCGCTACGTGTGAGTGTGTGTGCGTGTGCATTTCAATAAGAGACAAGTGTCAATGTCTGAGAAGTTGTGAGAGGCCCACGGACCCAAAGTGCGCGGCTCTCGTGAGTTCCGATGAACGAACACGGTGAGGATTCACCTCAACTCGCCTCTCCCTGCGTCGTGTCAACGCTCGGCAGCAGTAAAAACGGAATAGATGGCAACGTCTGCTGCAGCAACACGACGGAGTGGGCATGTGCAGACACGCCGAGTCTGCAGAGAGACTAAAGAGGCAGGACACCTGGGGCGAGGAGCAGCGAGCCCTCTGATCCTGAATGTCAGCAGCGCACAGTTTTATGATATAATTCACATCTTCCCGCGTCGACTGATTCAATCGTTTGGTGCCCGCCGCAGTAACTAGTCGTCTCCCGTTCATTAAGCTTATTTCTTGAGAGGGATGAAAGGCCCTGAGCCGAGTTTCACGCTTGGAACGAGCAACGCTGAAGCTGGAGGGGGAAGCACACAGAGCACACCCACCGTGGGTCGCTGCGCTGCAGTGAGTACCAAAAATCACAGTTTATTTCTGACATCTCAAGCGTCCGCCTTTCTGTAGAATGCGTATCTTCCAGAAACCGCGCAGTCTGCCAAAGGCGGGAGCATCGGCTGACTTGCCGCCGACAACGCACGCAGGTAGATAACTGTTGAAGCGAAGACGAAAGGCCTTCGATACCGCCTCTCTCAAACGAAAATGTCTTCTTCATTAATCTATCAGACCCACTTTGGGGTTCGAGTCTTGAAGCCGTAGAATGACTTATGAACTGCTGTAACCACACACGTGGTTCTCGTTAGAATGGCAGTTAGCTGTCAAGCTGTCTGCTACAGAAAAAGTTGGGGTGCATATATGTGACTATTCTCACCAAACACAACGGAGCAGAGCTCCGCTTCTTCGCCGCTCACTCGTTGTCAACCTGTCAGAAGAGTTTTTGCAAGTTTAACATAGAGTAACTGTAAACGTCGGCAGACACCAACCTCTCCTCTATTCAAACTCTCATAACTAGTGCTTTTCGGCCCACGCTGGTCACGAGTGTCTATCGCTGGCACGACATAGATCGGCAGCTCTGCGTGTGTACACGACCAAACACATTCTACACGAGTAATTTTGTGCGTACATCGCGACCCTTCTGAGGCAGCAGGTCGCCAGAGGACCTACGGCTGAACGCTTCAAAGTGGCTCGTTCCTTATCCTCCGTCAGTTCACCCTGAGCAGGATCTGAGGTGCTCGAACGGGCAAGTGTCTCCCTAGTGAAATCGTATAGAAGGCAGCAACAGCAACTGTTATTAGTCAAAGAACAGGCTGCGCCTATAGTCTTTCGTTTGATGCGCTTGTCGTCAAGCTGTGAGCTCTCCGGAAAGCGTACGCCTGAGCGCAAGAACAAGAAGGTTTAGACGGATATTCTGTGTCTGCGCTCAAAGTTTCGTAGTGCTGATAGAGATTGCTCAGATATATGAAGATTGAAGTAGGGGAACGTAGACTGTACATACTTGACGAACAACGCAAACAGGGTATACGTGTTTGAAGGAACGAGTGCAAGTTTGAAGGTACTCGAAACAGGATTCAACTTAGGCCCGAAATCACGAGAAAAACCGCTGTACAGCAATCTTGGTAAAGCGGTGTCGCTTCTAGAAGGAACTGCGTTGGCGGAGTCTTGAGTAGCTGGGTATGCAAAATAGGATCACGGTTCCCTATCTTCCTGTTTCTGCAACACAAAATATACTTCAATCCATGAGTACTGCAACCACCTACCGTTGTACACATTCGTGCATGGCAACTGCTGCTGCAGTGCCTGCATTCAGGCCGTGTTTTCATCTATGCATGTGGAAGTAGTGTTGCAGAAGTCTCAGTTGAATGGGCGAGACCGATCACTTTGGACGCGGCCCTGTGCCATTGTAGGATAAACTTTTGATATTATCTTTGACTGCGCGAGTTGCGTTGTAGTGGCCCAACATGCTAACACTGAAAATGAAGGCAGTGCCCGGACCCCAAAGCAATTCTGCACTGACGTGCGCCTTGACTGCCCGGCCTTGTCCTCTACGAAAACAACGTGCGAGGATTTTTCGCCCCACTAACGGTCACTACCACACGTTACCTGCCAGGACATCCGACAACACACAGTTATACTTGTGACCCGTAGATAATAGGAGAAACTCACCGTTTTACACGGTGATGGAGGGCTTTCCTAGGGTTCCACATTTTCAGAAAAAATGTGTCTACACACGAGGATTCACGGCGCAACACTGTATCGTGTTCCCTTCTTCAAACGAGTCTAAAGGTGGAAAAAGTAAGACAAGCCAAAAATAAATGCCGTCCGCCCCCGCTATTCGTTCGAAAAATGGCCCACCGCCTCCACGTTCGCTATTGGAATTCGTTTTCGACTGCCTGTCGTTGTTTGATGTCAAGGAACTCGACAACCAAAGCGTCAACAAGGCGGCGCTCTGCGTGTCCCGAAAGATATACTTGCCTCTCTGTAATTGACTACTATGACGCCTTCACCTCGTATTTCACGGAGACGAGCTTACGAGGTCCAAGAAGAGACGTGCTTCGGTTTCGCACAGCAATTCGGGACGAAGAGCCAGTAGGGCAGCTTATGTAAGCCTGCGCTATAACCGTTTATGTGGGTAATTGCACGCCGGCTGGCATTAAGGAAGAGAAGTGCCCCCGAAGTCTCGCCTCTGTTTTACCTCTAAGAAAACGCAGCACCGCTAGAATGAAGAACTTAGGGCCTGCTCGTTTTTTCAGTGAAAAAAGGACCACCCCGGGTGAGGACAATCCCCCAACATAAAGTTCTCGCAATGACGCACTTCTGGGTAAACCGGACCCCAGTTGACCAAGTGAGCATATGGCCTCACCAAGTGGGGGAACAAATGTACTGAAGACGCCGGGTGACAATGTAGCTTCTCCGCTACGCTTCTCGGAAGAACTGTGCACAGGTTGCTTTCGCCGTTTTCGCAACGTCATTCGGTGGACTTTTGGATCGCTGAGCAGGAGATTAGTATGTTCACGAGCGGAACTGCCACGACGGTAACAGAGACCCTCGCAGAAAGTTCTTCAGGCATTATCCTGGTTCTGTTAAGCACGACTGGGCTTCCGTGCACGCCAACAGTTTAACAGCAACAACGAAGTCAAAGTGTACGGTCAATTCCGAACACAATTGCTTCACTGCGGCGGCACTGAGGAGACACGCAGCTGCACTTGTTCTCGCATTACGACTGAGTAGAAGTGTTTGCGTTGTAGGCTCCAAAAATTACATCACTATAGAGACCAACAGCAGTGTGAAACTGCGGTGCATCCAGGGTAGAACTGTGAGTCCTCGATAGTCTCTAAAACCCTACGCAGGACAAACACACTAATCCCTATTTCATTGAGGAAAATTCATTCCTGTAAAGAAAAGGAGTGAATTTTGCAGTGCATCCAGCGAAGTGCCCTAGTCCGTCTGCATATCACTTCTTGACTGTACAACGGAAGGCGTGAACCCTTTTATCCACGTGAGGCACGTGATTCGTCTTGAAGTTGCACTGCTTCAGCTACACACCCATTCGCTGCGAAAGTACGCAAGTCAACTTCCGCTCTTTTGTTCTCTGTGCACGAAGCTCCTACAGGCAAACGTGCTCTCCAGAATGTTCCGGTCGTTTCCCAATATGGGTGAGGTCCTTTCGTGGCAAACCAGGCAGGAGTAACTGTGGCAGGTTTAGCTGTTAATCACACAAGCCATAGGTTGGGTGTGCTACGCCCGAATAGGTTGCACTCATATACCCTCTGGGGAATACACAACTACACTACCTAGGGAGCCAAAACAGGTGAATGAATTCGTATACTTTTACGACACCTCATATGCTGACTGTGTGCATCCACCTGCAGGTGAGACAGAAATTAGTCAGTGGGATTCCTGGCTTCGCAACACCATTCAGCCTTACCGGCGAGACGTCGTGGGCTTCCGTAGGTGGGACTGCTGAAACTCTAGTACACACTTGCTTTTATTGCAGTGCCTATTCTCTCTCAAACCACGTTGTGCAGATATGACTACGCTGATGAAAGATATAGACAGGAAAAAGATTCGCTTGTGCTTCCTCAAGTGTGCAGAGAAAAGGAAGAAACGCGCGAGGACGACACCACTTATATTGAGAGTGAGGTAGCAAGCACCAAGATAAAGGCATTGTTAAGAGATTGCCACTGCTGAGGCTGATATTACGTACATCGAATTTGTGGCGTCAACGCGGGGACCATCGACGACATCGGTGTGTCCACTTTTTTGGTCGAGGATACTCGTAGTCTTTCCGACAGATTCTTTGGAGACCGACTGTATTCTACCCGCCCTGCTGGGATTGGAAATTTTGAGAGGAAGTCTGTCCAAGTACTTTTTCTGCTGCCTCTCAATCATGGACTGACGCGGACTCCGACATCTCAGTAGTCAAAAACGTTCAATCCCACGTAACCGTGGAGACGTGCGATCTTCTGTAATCGAGTCGAACCGACTCGGCTATACGTCAACAGCTTAAAACGTCTCCACTCGTAGTACACTTCTGCTCGTTTTCTCGTCCCACATGCTTAATTTAGAATATGTCAGTCGTAAACCATAGTAGAATCTGCCAACCGGAGAATTACATGGTTCTTCTGCGGGCGCCCTTGCTCCAGCGTACAGAAGAGAGTTCTCCTGTGAACTCCAGTACTTCGCTGAACTGAAAATTCTTCAATTTTTTTGCCTCCCTGGGTCGCGAGGGAGAACTAAAGCTTTTTGTTCGTAGAGGAATTGTTACGCGAGCAGGTAAACGTACTCCACATGACGCGTAGAACGCTCAGGAGCCGGAGCCGACCTTTCGGCGCTGCTTCAGAGAGACGCCCTGGCCCCGTCGGAAAGGAGCTTCGGAGCCTTGTATGCCCTCCAAACGTAGTTGGCCGACAATATTAGTGACGATTGTTTTGTAAATGGCTATTTGATAGGCCTTACGGGCATGGACATTTGGTAAGACGTTACCAATTCTCTGCAACGCCTCCGCGGATAATGTTCACAACGGAGTGCTTCCTATGTGGCGGTGCTATTGCTCACGATAGAAGGGAGTAGTCCGTTGTGGAGGCAGAGGATTTTCCATTAAAACAACCAGCCCTACTTTGCGTTCCTTTTCTTGGCCCCAGCAGAGCTACAGCGACACAGCGGCGCTTGACCGTGATAGTTTTTTTAGGGGTCTTGCCTACAATAACAATGTGCGCGCATTCCCACGTGACAAGGTCCGCTTGTTGACTTCGGTAGGACAAGCTGATGCAGGTGCCTTCCAAGTTTCGACAAATCGTTCCGGATAAGGGGGCAACCGCCCAACGGTTGAGGAGGAAACTCTGTGGATGACTACTTTAGCAATATTACCTGCTGTCGTGGAGCCTTCTATTTCAAGAGTTCTGTTACCGTAGGAAGACAGTCGTCCTTTCCCCGTAGTTTTCTCACGAAAGACGGCTCCCTCGTGGCGTCTAAGAGAGGAGTCCTAGGGATACTGCCTAGGAACTCGACGCTGAACGTTTGTGTGAAACGGTCAAGAAGATGCTTTTGCGTTGACACTCGGCTACACGGGCCTCTTCACGAATACAACCTGTATAGCTGCATTATTTAAACAGTGATGATGACCCGAAGCGTCGTCCTTCAATGCAGTGAAGAGCGCTCGACTTGCCAGCGGTAATCTAAATCTTTTGTCTCGCCGTGTGTCGTTTGGTAGACGAGTCACCCCAACACAAACGCGAACCGCGTTTCGACTGGAGACCCGCCTCTCTCCTCCTGCAGGACTTTCAGTGGTAAAGTTTCTAATTCCCCTCCTGTGAGGGTGAGGCTCCAAAGTTTTATGTGGCAACTCACAATATGCAGCGATAGGTAAGGACACAGTGGAAGACAGCCACCGCTTCCCCTGTACTAAAACGCTTCGTCTTATCGCATCTCTTGCGTTTTGGTTGGTTTACACTGTGGGAGTTTTGAAAACGGACGTGACCGAGGTAGCAAAAATGCTGCGCACTTGAGCCGGCTGCTTAAATTACGAATTGCCGACGCCGCTTGATGAAGTTCCGTCGTGCCCTAGTTTTGGGGGTTTTCTGCATGCATCTGAAATTTCTCTACAGACGTCGCCGAACTGTTGGACGGTTGCTGACCGGTTCATCCATTTGCTGGCGACTGTAGGCATCGCCACTCACATTCTTTTCCGCAGGTGTGTGTGTCCCCTGGTCACGACTTGCGAAATTATCTCATCTCTAATCTAGCGAAAGGCTTCAGCAGAAGAACAGGACGCGCAATATGTAGTGTCTTATGCTAGTTGTTCGCTGGAGAGAACTGCAGGAGGAGAGTAAGACCTAACAAGCGCTAGGGTTTGCGCGTGTACTGCTCAACCCTGCATACACAAGTCCCTGCGTTCAACGCAGATACACCTCTGCAGTTCTGGTTGTGAACTATAGTTCACAGAGACCCTTTCTGAGCAACATACTGCGCGGCAATCAATCTGCATTGAACGCCATGGAAAACTACCTTGAACAACCTACTAAAAGGTCTACTTGAGGGGCAAGGAGCAACATCTAGCGCTACATGTATGCATGTGACCCTGGTGGAAAAGCACAGGATAACTTTGTACAGCTAGCACGCTGCAGGATCCCTGAGATACAGGTTCTTGAATCTCGGGCCACTACATGCTATGTCTCGCCACTTTGAACACGGTGGGCTTCAACAGCACCCGCACCGCTTTTCTATCAAGCACCGAACTCCGGTTTTGCACCTTTTAACCTGCGACTGGTGAACTGTCGTCCTGGTTGACTCGCCAATCACTTACGTCTGTCAGTTCAAAGCAGACGATGTTGAAGCTATCCGACAACTCGAACTGTTGAGCACAAACGACACGACACAGACGAAGGAAGTTGCGACACCAGCGCGGTAGTTTCCTTTGTTGCGGCACGTAAGCTCTTGAAGGAAAAAATATGTGGGCCACATTTCTTCGTCTGCTTCCTTCGATGTACTCTTTTCACTCTACTGCCTTTTAATCTGTTCTGCCCCGTTGCAGTCAGCTTTGGATACCGCAACACTTCAAAACCGCCGGGCGGGAACCTACGCCGCGAAAAAAGTTTAATCTTGGTTTTACCTTTCCTAGAAACTCCTGCGGCAGCTGACCTGCCGGGGTCCACTTTTCCTCACACAGCCCGGACTCGTATCTTGAGGTAATGCGGGTTGAAACCTTAGCGTTTTTCTCGATAAAGCATGGCAGAAAGCGCCAAACTTACGCCGATCCATTGGCAGGCGTGTGCACACACTACAGAGCTTAGTGGTGTCTGAGGCTTCTGATTTGATCTGCCGTCACATTTTATTGAGAATTGAGGGGGAGAGGTTCGCAAGAATAGTAACAGGTTGACCAAGTCGTTGTCCTCCCGTTGCAGACGAATGCGTTGATCTCCTGACAGCACAATATTGCGGGCTCATTTCTTACTTCTCTCCAGCTGAGACGATTTTTTGTCGTGTGCGAAGCACGACGCATGATGCACCTTTTCGTTCTGGGAAGGAATGGGATGGCAACGGAAGTTTAACCTCTCCAGTAGTGGACGTCAAATGAAGCTGCACGTGTGCGAGTACGCTCTCCAACTAACCTAATCAAAAACAGCAATGGACAGAAAATTACCTCTTTACGTAGAGGTAATTCAAGTGTTGACTGGCCACAGCTTGAGGCGTGGGCAAGTGTTCATGTAGCCCGTTCGTTGTAGTCGTATCGCGTCTTTGCAGTTGGCCGCTTAATAAAGCTGGCCGAGCACTACCGCAACGATCGCTTAATAAGGGTGTCTGTCTCAGAAAGACTCTGGCGTGTCAAGCCCTTGTTCTACAACTCGACGGTTTACGTGGTACAGTCGTGTGTAATCGGTTCGCGCGCCCAGCTCTAGCTTCGTAAGCAGCACTCACAGCCAGAAACGGTGTTTGGATTTCCAGTCTTTCTGATACATGTGTGCAAGTGCTTGCACTGTCGAGTGCATGACACGCGGGCAGGGCTCGGCAAACTTTGTGCACCTAATATGTAGACATCATCAAGACTTGTTTTTATTGCAGCTGAAGACAAGACAGTTGGCGGACAGCAGATACGACAGTCGACGACAAACGGATCACACAGGTAATAGCATTGTAATTTATTCCTGGGCACCATCGTGTACTGATGAAGTTCATTCCAGGAGAAAGGTCGACTAAAGCACCGTGACATTTTGCGTAGTTCGGTGTCAATTGGGAAGAGTAGTTCAAACTGAAGGGGAACACGATGTGGTCTGGCCTTTTCTGTCTGACGGCCAGCGACTGTTAGGTCGTAGCCGACAGCGAACTTCTTCCGTCGGTCCTTCTGCAGAGCGTACGGGGCTGCACATTGTTACCTTTAAATGTCCGCCGCAGTCACCAAAACAATGCAGCGTTTGTGCTCGTGCCACGTGGGTCTTCGGCAGACGGCACCACAGAGGGAACTCAGATGTCTTGTCCCTGGGCGTCAGGAAGGCCTCAAAAATTCTTTTTTCTGCGTGTAGGAGCTGAAAACCAGGGCTGTGCGTAGAGTCCTGTTGAACTAACTGCATGACCAGGTGGGTTTTCCAGTCATCCGTTACCAAGCGGTCTAGACTGTTAAGCCGTCTTACCCAGGACAATCGACACAATGTTTCGCACACTCTGTCGCGTTTCCCGTACAGGATGGAACGCAAGCAGCAAGAGTGTGGTAGTGTTACGTTCCCCGACGCGGTACATGTCTTTGCTGTTTGCCATCTGAGCTCCTCCTCCGCAGTCCTCCGTTATAGGATCGAATAACTTGTTCGATCCTCGCGTCGTGGTGGTAGCGCATGTATTAGCCGCTTTATTCTGGCTCAGTGCCTTCTGCCCACCGAAGACGTATGACGTTTTGATCGACCTCTATTCAGCAAGACTGTAGGGATGCCAGTGGCATGGGAATCTTGCGCTGTCCGCGCAAAAATATGACCGAAGTGCTCTGAGACCCAATCCCAACCTCGTCGCAGCAGAAGGTAACATAATTCATTAAGGCAGCTCTTTGACACACGTCTTATTCTCCCCAAATACAAAGTGCAAATACAGTGTGTTCTCACGCTTTAACCGTCAGCTCACGCGTATTTGGGCTGCAGTGCATTCTGGTCCAGCCACTAACTAGAAGCTTCGCCACCGCTGGTGAAACTACGGCTGCGATTCCCGCTGGAGTTTCCTGCCGAACACAACAGAGGGAAGAAAAGCCCTTATGGCACATTACTGGGTCGCTGGTCCCAAAATCAACTCCTTTCGCTCTTTTCCCTAGGTCGAGTGCACAGCGGCATGTACCATGTGTCCTCTGTCTAGACTTGTTCAATAATTTGTCCCTTTCCCTACAGACTAGCACTCAGTCATTTGCACCATATAGCGGGCCAGCCTGCGTGGGAGATAGGTTTTTTCGATTGTTAGGATCACCGGATGCTGCGACTTCGTTCGGTTCTCAAGTTATGCGAAGAATGGCAAGGCAAACGTAGCCGTTAGTGCTGTTCTTCTGAAACCGTCCACGAGGAAGTAAGTAGGCTGTTGGCGCCAAGAAAGGAATTCGAGGTAGGCCGTGGGTGTCAGTGTACTCGTAGCCGTGTGCGCACTGTTCACGGACTTTTTACGCAACAAGCGAAGGAACTCGTCAACGGCAATATGTTGAAAAGATCGTCTTGGTGATTGCTTTACGAGGCCGGGAGCGTTGTTGTCGCATTGGTTTCACGGTGCTTGTTGAAAGGTTTAAACCAGTTCTGCCTTGTAACGGTGAAAAACGTCTGATTAACTCGCAGGTACCATATGAAGAACAATGCGTAGTTCCGCGTAATCAAACGGGTTCCACTTGGTAGACGGCTGATGACTACATCAAGTTTTCACCAGCAATGGTGCCTCAGTCTCAGTTGTTCAGCGGCGTAGATCACCTTCGGGGCAGACATTCATCGGTCGCTGTGCCAACGTGTTGCCTTTTCGCAGTCTGGCAGATTACACGTACGCAAGCACGCAAAACATCAGTTCTGCAGCAACTAATGCGATTACACCAGGGGCTGGTCAGTCAAACGATCTTTCTCAGGCCCCGCTGTGGCGAATGGTGGCGTCTTTGAGTAGCCAGCAGCAACAGCCTAGAAAGAAAGGTGTCTGTGTCTCCAAATCACGCGTTCAGAGCCGGCAGTGTAATGAGATGCAAAGGTGCACACGGACTCCTGACCGCCTATGCTTGTGTACACGAAGACACCATAATGCCTAGGATGTCTTAAAAAAACCAGGTACACATTTATGTCGTGGCCTCAGAGGCCTTAGCCCGAGATTGTGAACTCATTAGTACTACGACCGCCTCATCTGTCTTTGGCCGTGCAGCGCATTTTCAGTTGAAAATGACTTGTCTTTCATGTGTCCCCGGACTCCGCACAGAGGCACAAACTTGCACCGAGTCTTCTGTACAAGTGTAGTGTACAGAAATAAGATCGCGGATGTCCCCGTATCGTAGTGCTTCTACATTTTCACATGTGTTGCGCCAAGCACACAAGAAAGTTCTGTCGGGACGCATAAGAACCCAGTCCTGAAAGTAGCCCCTAGGACTTACCCAAGCACCGCTGGGTGTCTGGTCCAGGGCATTGCCACCGCCTTCTTAGGGCACTACGACACAATAAGTGAGGTAGCTAGCTTTTCCTGGGACCTCCTGATTGTCACAAGAGGTATTTCCGGGGGAGGAGTCAAAAGAAACATCCTACATACTTGCCTTTCTTGAGGAGCTGTTACACGTGTATGTACGTACTTCTTCGTGGAATGGCTTTTGCGCACGGTTTCGTAGAACTTTTTCATTTTCAGGAATCGACTGTCTCTGCCGAACTACAGCAGTGGAACTGTGGGGGCAAAGGCTCATCACGATACTTGACCACCTCCGAGGCACGCACCATATACATTTCAGACTTGCGTCTGCTGCTGCGGGCAGCGTCCTCGGCGGGCTAATGAATGTCCTTTGAAAAGCACGCACAGGAAACTACCTGGGTTGCTCAGATTGTGATGCAAATGTATCGGTGCCAGGACAGGAACGAATGGCACACCTGTCGTATTGCACGCTACAAGGTGACAGCAGTCTTGATGGCACGGCGTCAGAAGCCAGTCTTCTTTGAACTCAAGTTAGAGACAGAGGCACCACGTCTCTGTGTGGGACGCACTGAAACGGACTCTGAATACGCGCCCCACCTCCGCTAAGCCAGTTGGCATCTCCCGAGGGAAGGGGTGTTGAGGGTTATTCAAGCCGCTACAAAGCAATGGTTCTCAAAGTGGTTCTCAACGCGAAGGGGCAAAAGAGATCCCCATTGTGCTCTTTGACAGACTAACTTGAACAGGTAATTACCATTTCTTCGACGGAGTTCACTGTGGCCGTCAGGTTGATCTCGACAGATCAAAGCACGTCACCGTACTCCACAGACGCCACATTGTGGCCGTACTCGTCTGGGAATATTAGGGCTGCCCTGACAGGTCGCAGAAGGGATTACCTGTCGGTATAGCCTTCTAGGGAAGTGGAAGACTGGTGGCGCCTTATCCTATTGCAAAGGGTGGTGGGGTGAACGGAATAAAGGGCGACCAGTGTGCACTTGAAGTGTTTTTATACGTGACCTCGCTGCTTCTTTCGGTTCTTTTTCTCGCCTGTGTCAGCCGCTGGATGAAGGCGGACCTGACAAGCTCCGTGCTTGATAATCTCTCCACTTACTGTGTGTTTTTGTAGTACAGGCACTTCCGCTTACAAATGTCGGGGAGCTGCCATAATGGGACGCACTGCGAGACCGAATGTTATTTCCTGCGGTTATCTTCTCTAGCTTTTGCAGTCTATCGTCCATGATGCGAAACAAATCGGTTGTGCAGAGGTGTCTTGTCCAGATGCAATACGCAGATCTTGACAACACGAAAGAGCTTTACTTCAACGCAGCAGCACGCCACAGTGCAGTTGCGCTGCGCGTGCACATGCCGACCAAACCACATACACCTTTTAAACATTTTTTTGGAAGGTACGCCGCGTCTCGGGCAGAATATTAGCGAGGGGCGTGCCCAAATGCTCAAGTTGGACGGCTTTTATTGGCACAAGAGACGCCGCAGTAGCTTATATAATGAAAGGTGTTTTGAGGACGTTTTGGATGCAATGTGCCCGAAAACATAGTGTCCTGCTCGTGGACGGCTTCGGTGTCCCTGTTCATATACTTGGAATGTGTACAACGATGGTAGGTGGTACGTGTTTTTTCGAAGACGTGATCTGCGATTGTTGGTGGTGGAGCGATTGCTCTGTGGCAGGTGTCCCGACGTGGTGAGGAACCATCATTCAGCTGTTTCAAGCGAGTCTACGGCAAGCGTGTAGTGGCCGCTTTCATGCAGTAAACTATTTCAGAAATATCAGCGTATCTGCGCCTGTGTAAAGTCCTCTGCCATGCAGTTTAAGATCACCTTAGTTTCCTAGGGAGACTCGGTGAGACCAGTCTCCCCAAAAATTTGCATTCTTGCAGCTGTGAAAACAATCTCTCCACGCATGCTGGCATTCGGTGCTGCCAATGACAACGTAAAACGCTTGTTCTTCTCATTGTTACCACCTTGATTTCCTACGGAAACTCGGTGAGACGAATCCGCCCATAAACTGATATTTTGGAGGAGTGGAGACATGCTCTTCACGCATGCTGGCATTCGTTGCTGCCAATAACAATGTAAAGCGTCTGTTCTCCCCACTCTTGTCAAAAGAGTCCATCTCGTTGTGCTGCGCAGTGAACTACTCGTAGCTAGGGGGATCTTGGTGATTATGCGCTTGATGTTGTTACGGAAGAGTAGTGCTGCGGCGAAACGGCTTACACTGTGGTCGTCAGCGCCACTGTCAGCACTGAGACGGGTTATGATTCCGTAGAAGGAATTTCTGCACGAACTCGCTAGCGATTGCCGCCTCTGCGATCAGCGTACTCTCCTGTCCCGCTGCAATGATATTTCGGCCATCACGACTGTAGAGACACACGAAGTACTCCTGAGCAATTCAGAATACTGCACGCGAATCTTACCCCTCAGTCATCCCTCACGTAAGGTCAATTATATTTATGACGGTGCGGGGTCGCACGAAGAAGAACTCCTTTTCAATATTTCCAAGCCTGATTTGAAGTCGGACATACATTGTAATTCACGTTCACTAGTACTCGCATTCTTCTCGTTTACATGCTCGGTCGTCCCTTCGGCATGACTTACACAAAGATGAACTCACCTCTCGAGAATTTTACATGTGACAGAGGATCTCCTCTGCGGGCTTTTCAAGTGCATATATGCTAAGTAAGCGCAACGATGAATGCGTGTGCCCCCGAACCGAAACGGTGCAGCGTGACAAAACTGGTCAGTTCATACAGGACGTTGTGTGTACACATACCACGTCTGCAGTGATTTTTGCGCAGTTGTAACTCAGGGTTCGAGTCTCCATACTTACACATATCTATATTCATAGCCTGTACTGCGCGCGCCGGTATGCAAAATCAAACTAGGGTTTCGTTATGTATGCCGTACTGCCCGCCGCAGACACACCGGTTAGACACCCTGTGTTGGCTGTTTGGCACGGTGCAGCGCTTACGGGAGGCTTCTGTGTGAAAGGCACCAAGCTGTAGTTCAGATCGGATCAATTGTGAACCACTCCCCGCCGCAGCTGTGAGTTCTTGTTGCTTTTTGCTGACAAGGTAGGCGTACAGCAGTTGCACGGCTATCACAACGGATGCTGTACATGCAGACACCCCACCTCGGGGGCCCTGGAACTTAGCCGCACCTGCAAGTCTTTGTTTGACGGCAGTGGCATATACCAGGATGCGTTCGATAGTACACCCCGTTACTGGAATATACGTAGACGTGGTTGGTCCATAATCGTTCTCGTCACGTCTGAGGTGGCCAAAATGCTCTACACGCCAGGTACAGCAACAGGACCACGAATGTCGATGCTTCCGCCTTTCCAGGAAAGAATGTTCAACAGTTACGTGTACTGTACATACAAACGTGTCTTCTGAAGCGCTTTGGTCTTTTAGAATCTCGCCAATGAAATGGTCGAACTACACAAGTACACAGGCAAACAGAGGTGGTCGATAGAACATATGGGCAGCTGCGTCACGCGCACGTCCCTATCACCTACCTGTACACACCACTCGAGGACCGCACATGACGTATACATTCGGTCGTGAAGCTGAGCATTTTAGAGGCGCCCTTTTTGAAAACAAGAGAGTGTGCGCACGCTCCAAAGCCACAGCGACAGTGTATCACCCCGATTTACGTGTGCATATATATATATATATATACGCACACATACACACGTATATACATACATATATACATAAATACACATATATATATATACACACGTGTATGTCGAAATGTCAAAGTGTGCGCGTGCACCGTGCGCACACGTAGCAATGATGGTGTCCAGATCGGTTGTGCAGTGAGACAGTTAACATCTTCACTCGCTGCTGCTCCGTTGCAGCGAAAGTAGTAAATTTCTGATGCGCTGCAATGCAGCAGCGCACCAGTGAAAAACGACGTGTAGCGGTATTACTCACGTGGTGGTTTTCCTTTCGTCTCAGGGAAAAAGATCTGTACGGTGTTCTTCTATTTTACTTGTAACCCTACATCAATCAGGGACCCCTCTTCGAATAGCCGAAAGAATCGTTTCCAATACATACTGCGTACGTGGAGTTCACTCTTGTCGACCGTGACAGAGGAACTGGTCAACGGCAACAGGAAGCAAAAGTGCATAAAAAGTAGTACTAGTTACAAGTGGTGCTGTCCCCGGCGCCCTCGAAGATAACGAAGGCATTTCTATTTTTTAAAAAAAAAAAAGTGCTTCTGTCGAAGCATTCAACTCGTCTGTCGGCTTGAAAAATCATAATACTCCTGCTGCATGTGTAGCATCGTAAGGGGGGATGAGCAATGGCTTTTCTTTTTCCGGACGTGCCTGAAGAGGGAGTGTCTAACTTTTTTCCGTTCAAAGGCTGCGCGTAATCGATTAGCCGATCAAACTCTATTTCCTCCATCTTTGTGTACGAACGTGTGCTGCGCTGTTCTTGTCGGTAGCAGCTACCGCGGGACATTTCGGTGTAACACTTCACTCAGCGTCTGTTAGCCAGTTGAAATCTATTTGCTCTCTCTTTGTGTACGAATGTGTTGTGCTGTTCTTGCCGGCAGCAGTCACCACGCGACGTTTCGGTGTACAAATGCTGTGACCGTGTAACGTTCATGAGGTGACACTCATTCAGTTTGAGTGCGCTGGTGTTGCATCCAAGCCTGGTGTTCATATACTTTTAAAAGTGTGTGGCACGTGATCCACTTTCCGGCCCAGACAAGCAACAAAGACACAGCTAAGCCATTTCAGTAGCTCCGACCCCACGATGAAGTACACCCGCTCAACGAGGTCGCTTTTACACATCGTCTACCGAAAGACTGATGCACACGCCGTGCACCCACGTGCGAGACACTATCAGGAAACACGTGCACCTGGAAGATGTGGTTTCACGTGGTACTCTGCATGCTTTGCAAAAGATATTTCATGACGGATGTGGCGTTTTTAAACCGGGCGCATACAATACGACTGAATGAGCGATGCGCACATGTATATATATATGTATGTATGTATATATATATATATGTATATATACATACGCCTACATCGGTAAATGTGATCTGTCGCGTTTCCTTGACTGCTACTGTGACTGCCCGCGTCTGAGCACTCGCGTGTGACAGTTGCCACCTCACGTAAGCTCTGTCTGGAGATTCCTCCGCTACTGTATCATAGCTAGTCGCTAAGGTCTACCTTTCGCCAAGTCCTAATACTATGTACCTGGACAAGTTTGCAGCCGAATATCTCCCAGTCAACCTCTTCCACCCGTGTTACAGAGATGTGTGCAGGCGATCCTCCTCGCGGTTTCCTTGCCGAGATCGTAAACCTTCGCGTCTACGTCCTTTTATTTATTACTTGAAAGATAGCAGGGAGAACTATAGTACGCACAAGCTTGTGGTTTGTGAGCATTCTGGTACCAAATCTGCCGGGAAAAGCTTTCGCCCGAGGCAAGGCTCGGGTACACTACTGAAAGGAAGCTCCATGCAGAGAATATTGTCCCCAGCGTCGGCTGTCATTTCACGACGACAGACTTGATGAAACGCTCTCTTTTCGTACTCTGGTAAGTTGAACCACATCGCAGTGTAATATGCTACACGTAGACGGTAGCAGCTGGACAGATGTGCGGTAAGCGTAACACGGATGGAAATCACAAGAAAACTTTCCCGCTCTGTGTGAAACAAGATGCTTCGTAGTACACATATCAACCCCGCTATTACCATGATAACCACGAACGATTCTGCTCTTACTACTGTGAGAGGAGCTCCTACTGCTACTTGTGCTGGTGCAACAACTGGTACCACTGATGTAGCTAGTATTACTGCAGCTGCACTACTGCACCTCCCAGTCCACCTACCATTATCAGTACTGTTAACACTACGAATCCCACTGCAAGTGGAAAGTGTACACTGAGATTACAAGTAGTGATGCCGCCAGTATCAATACTACTCGTTCTGGCAGCATTACGGGTAATACTACTCCTGCTGCAACAGTTAATTTCACTGATACACGCAGTAGGACTCATGCAAGCATTGCTGGTGACATTCGTGCCCCATCCACCAAGAACCGAAGATTTTTATACTTGCAGCGCATGAAATAATTCAACAGTTTTTATGTGGTCTCCGCTGAGACATGGAATGCTGACCCAGCTTCGGACAACGAAAATTTTCGAAACAGAACTGCACATTTAACAAACGTCCGCTGCCAGTTAATAATGTGATCATCTTCCGGATGTAAGCGAAGAAGCGGAGTGAAGCACGCTTCTCGTCTGTATCATAGACATGAGTGGCTAAAGCTTCCATTTTGCTGTTTACATCCACACTTACGCAGACACACATATGTAATACATATAAATCAACAAGTGCGCACACATGTGGATGTACACCAATTCACGTGGAGGATTCTCTCGGTGTACCACAAGAAGACGAATACATACACAGACGTGTATCTATATCTTTCTTTATCTACAGCTACTTTAATTCGTTGTTGTTTATTTACAAGTTGATTATCGTTTCACATTCTATGAGGTGTAAGTATAAAATGTTAAAAGGCTCATGTGAAGAACTAACCAAAAATAGACGATAATTAAAATAAAATCCATTTCTATCTATCTATTCACATATATATACACAAATATATGCAGAGATAGAGGAATTAACGAAGATTTTTACCCAGAGCTACCAAGAGCCAAACTGATGCATATATATACTATATATATGTACGTACCTAAAGCGTGCTTGTGTAGGTGTTCGCAGTTCGAACGAATCTTTTTCATTAAATACGCATCGGTTCCGTGTATACTGGCGTGCAGACACACACGCACGCTCCTACTAGATACGCATCTACGTATCTACTTGTGTTTGTACATAGACGCGCAGACAGTCAGCCGTGTCTGCCAAGGCGTGGCGACGTATATTTCGGAACTCTACAGTGACCGATGGTACAGGCTACGTACATCTCAAAAGTCTCACGTAAAAATGGTGTTTGGCAACGCCAGGCTTATTTGGAGCGTAGTGAAAACGGATTTTTCTTCACGAGCACGCAGTACTGGTGTAGTTTCCTCTACTTCTCGTGGTAATCTGAAACCAACGTCTGATGCGTCCCATTTAAAACAACCAACTAAGAGGTAGTGATTTATGGCAAATACAGTTCTTCAAACGAAGAACCGCGTATTCATTCCGCCCATGATCTCCTGGTTGTAACCCATGCATCCGAACAGATAGCACTGTGTATGCACTGCACAGTGAAACTTGTCAAATCTGTCAGCTCTGAGATTCGTACGGCTTGAATTCCGAGTGCAAGAGCAAGTCTTCTGCAAGCAGTCGACATAACGGTGAAGCTGAATCGTGTGGAAAAAGAAGGTAGTCTTCATCTACTTATTCTGCGACTCCTGCCGCTGTAGACCCTATGCTGCGGAGTCAACATCACGACGGTGAAAGCAGGGTGGGGAACTCGTAAACGAAATGTTGAGAAGAATGAAACCTCCGCGGGAGAGGTCGCAGGAGCCGGTGGGAGCTGCCCCCCAGAAGCTCTCTCTCACTGCATGCGTCCCACCTTGCCAAATCATTCTTCGTGCGTATAAAGGACAAGAACTCGAGTTTCCTAGTTCTCGAGTATGTGCTCATATATCAGTTTACGGTTGGGAAGGCTTTCGTTCCTTCATTACGAGGTGATCAGCTCTTTACTCCTCCGCTCCACCAGCCAGATTACAAGACCGCACGGCGGGTCAGTCCGCTCGGTGTGTGACGGATGGTGCTGGATTTCTTTCTTGGAGTAACTTCACGCGTTCTCTACCGTTCCTCAGACATATTTTTTGTCCGCCCTACTGAATCACACTTGTGAACTCTGTCTTCTTTCAGTTTTGCAGTCCTCGTGCAGTACTCCAGCAGACAGAGTCTGGGTGTTCTTTCCCTTCACCGTTGTCTGTGTCGATCTCCCGCCTTCCACGTTTTCCATCCTTGTTTCCACATTTCGTCGCGGCTTTCCATTCGCTCTCTCCTCTCCTCTCCGCTAGCGAAGGCAGCCTCCTACGCCGTAAAGCATGTAGTCTTCAACAAGCGGCAGTTCAACGTGATGGCCGGTCGCAGCACGAGGGACTGAGGCAGAGAATGTGGCAGTGGCAGTGCCGCGCAGCATTTTCGCAGGAAAAGACAACCGTACCTCCCTCCTGAGAAGGCAGCAGGAACGGAAGAATGGACGTGTTGGCGCGACAGCAGCAGTAGATAGGAGGATGTGGCGAGGGGGCAGCGGTAGCCGCAGCTGTAGGACCCGGAGAGAAGGCACCACGAGCAGCCGCTACGGTTTTCGCCTTGCGCCACTGGACGTGGCTGAACACCTGGGACTGCAGAAGCAAAGTCCGAGGGGAGCCATCACTTTAAGGATCAAGGGCAGCAGCAGCAGTAGCACAAGCGGCAGTGGCAGCAGCAAGTCCAGCGCACACGGGCATTTCGCTCTTACCTTTTCTATATTGCGTGTTTGCGGCGCAAGAGCTGTCACTGCAGAAACACCAGAGCACGCGCGGGGGCGTAGTGTTGCCTGGTTGTTGAACTAATTAACAGTAAAGGAAGAAGATTGAAGACATCGGAGAAAAGCCGTTGTTGCTGGAGCCGGCGCCCGGACACTAGACGGCTCCCAGCGCGCCACGACCTATAGACGCCCATACCTGCACACCCCCCTCCCCCAGCAACACATCCGTACCGTTGGTATTCGTCTACGAGTGTACAGCTATACGGACGTAGGGCAACGGGTATGAGGCGCCGGCAGCGGCAGTGCGACGGGGCGTGCAGCGACAGCAGCACAGGTTGAGGCAGGCGTTTTCTGCGGAGACAGGCTGAACAGGAGGAGACTAGATGCGACAACGCTACGCACGAGTGCTAGTTGGCAGCAGCAGAGGCAAGGCGTTGAATCGGCAGGGAGTGTCGCAAGAAGAGCAGAAGCAAGTGCGAAGCATAATATCGACGTCTCTGCTGCTTCCGACGAACCGGGAGAGAAGTAGAAGCAAGTGGTGGAGAGAGAGGGAGGGAAGAAGCAGCATCAACAACACGCTGAGAAGATGGGGTGGGGAGATGGGATTAGCGAGGGAGCATCGCTTGATGCTCTCTTCTCTACTGCGAAGCGGCTGCCCCCGCTCACGGCCGACGACTGTTTTTTTCTCGCTTCCGAGAAAGTCTGGATTCCTGCGCAGAAGCTGAAGCAAGCGCGCCAACAGCTATCTAAGAAGCAGCAAAACGAAGCGCACGCAGTTCGCCTCCTCATTCAGCGAGCGCCTACAGGTAATTCCCAACAACACACCTCTTGTACCACGTGGCACGCAGTCTTCTGACAGACTTCCGCCCGTACCCACTCCCTCCCTCGCCGTCGTCTCGCGTCTTCGCCGTCTCGCCCCCTCTCTGTGTCCCGTCTCTGTCTCTCTCCGGCGCCGCAGTGCGGCACGTCGTAGACAGCCCGCTTCGTCGGAAAACCGGAGACACAGGGAAGGGCAGGCAAGTGGGATAATAGCGCCACCCTTGCACTGCACAGGAAGAAGCAGAGATTTTTAGCGCTTGTTGTCTTCACAGGTCCATGCACTGCCTCGGGGAAGAGTATTACGACATCTTCAGCATATACAGACACAGGTCTCGTTCACCGGCTATCTGTCTATCTCTTTCTTTCTCTCTCTCTGTGTCTCTCTCGCCATCCTTCGCGCCGTGTCGCCCTCTCTCTTCAGTAGCAGCCTGTAAACGCCCTGTCCCTGTATATACGTCGGTGTGTTTGTACGCTTGTGTGGGTGAATCTGGGGTGCAGTGCACGGGTGCCGCCTTTCTGCTTACGAGCTATTTCCCAAGCGGTTAAAATCCCAACACAAGTTGAACACGTACGGACGTGCCAACTCGAACACAGGCGCATGCATGGACGTCGTTCACGCAGAAAAGGGGAGTTCCTTTCGGCGTCAGCAGCAGCAGCAGCGTCCTGTCGTTGAAGAAAGTCAAGAGCTGCATCTGCAGCCCCCAGAGAGCGTCTAGACTCTGCTGCGATTTTTCTGCTGCGGCTGCTTCTCCTTCGTTGATGTCGCCTCTGCGTGTGTGGGGTCTGCTCGTGGCGCTACTATGGAGCGCGCCTGCCTGAGGTGTCTGTACGCCCCCGAAGCAGCTTCGCGCAGGCTGGCGTCCGGAAGGCCTCCCACACAGCGTCCACGTGCAGACGCGTGCCGTGCGCATGCGTATCTACCAATATATGTATGGCTGTGTGCATGCGCATTGCGTGGATATACGTAGAGAGAGAATACTATGAGGGGGATGCGTGTCCGCACCTGAGACGGTGCGCCTACGCGGCAGCGACACATACGAGGGACGGTAGAAAGACTTTGTTTTTCGATGACATGCAGCGGGTCCTAGGAGCTGCGCCCCGACTGCAGTTCGTGTGACAATTTTTCTTAAAGTGTGGAAAAGCTGCTGCTGGGGCGTCGACTGCCTTTGCTGTGCTGCTGTTCCTGCTACAGCACAAAGCCGGTGCCGTTGCTGCGGCGGGATCATTCAAAAGGAAGCGCTACGCGTGGGGTATCCGACAGCAGATCCTCGAGGCGCATATGGTCTGCTGACGTGCTGGCTGCATGCGACGCCTTCGTGTTCGCATGAGATGCTGGGCATGCTGCTGCCTTCAGAGCTGCATCCAAGGGAAGTGCAGCACCTCCGGCAGCTGCTCGAAGAACAGCAGCAAAACGTGAAGGAGGGGGAGCAGCAGGAGCAGCAGTGCGAGCCGCCCAAGTCGAAGGAGAACGAGCAGCAACAGCAACGAACGAAGAACGGCGAGAAAGAAGAGAAGCAGGAGCATCAGTGTCAAGAAGGAAAGACGCGCGTGCAAGAGGGGCAGGGGGGCGAGCGGCAGCAGAAGCAACAGCAGCAGCAAAGACAGGAGGAGGAGAAGCGACGGTCGAAGCGCATTAAAAAAGAAGAGGCCAACCCGACCTCGTCTGGTGAAGGTGACGGCGTCAAGTCACCGTGTGGGCGCATACTTGAAGAGAAGCAGCAGCAGCAGCCAAGCGGAAAAACAGGCGCACGGGAGATTGAGGAGGAATGCGGAGACAACTCTACGGTGACGAGCGAGGGGAGCCCACGCAGCAGCAGGGGTCTCGAGGCGCATGCAGGGCCAGCAGCAGCAACAGCAGCGGGTCCAAGTGCAGACGAAAACTTAAATGTCTCGGATAAGAACCGGCAGGGGCGTGGCGCGCATATTAAAAACGAAAGAACCTCTCGTTCGTCGCGGTCGCAGCAGCAAACGTCAGGACAGAAGGCGGGGCTGTCTTCTATTCCTTCTCCTTCTTCGTGTTCTCCCGAAGCGTTTTCGGCCGGAGAAGAGAAGAAAGAAGAGGTCGATGACTCTGGTGCGGCAGCCGTCGGTTTGACTGCTGCTGATGCTGCAGTTCTGCGTGTCCCTGAGGCCGCTGCCAAGGGCGAGAAGGGGAAGGGGCAGGAGGAGGAGGAGAAGTACTACCCAAGCAAAATGCATCAGGTGGTGGGAGAAGCGCTGCAGCTCGAATTGCTCTGCTATCCGCTGCAACCTTTGACAGCAGCAGAGGAGAAGCATGTGCGAGGCCTGCTGTCGGAGGCTGCGTTCTGGGCGGCCGACCCCGAGCAGGCAGCAGCCTTCAAGAAGCAGCAGGAGCTGCATGCGGGCGCCCACATGGGGGCTGGGGAAGAAGGTGCTGGAGCAGCAGCAGGGGGAAATGGAGATGTCAACGCTATGATGAAAAATCTCGTACAGCGGAAAATCGAAGGAAGAATTTCTTCCCCGCCAGATCTGCTGCTCCCTCTCCTTCCTTTTCAAGAGGAAGGTGTTTGGTGGATGTGCAGACAAGAAAAATCCGAAGTCCGCGGCGGCATTCTCGCCGATGAAATGGGTAATTATAACACCGTATACAAAATATGGAAATCCACACGTGTATATATATATATGTATATGTACGCACATATATACGCACACATATACCCACTCAGGTGTCGCCGGCTACGTATGCAGTATTATATACGTATATGTATATGTATCTACTCACACGTGTCCGGATGCATTGTATGCAGGACATATATATATATATATATATATATATTAAGCACAGATATGCAGATGCGTAAGTGTGCTGTATTACGTATGTATGTGTATGTAAATGTGTGTATATATATACACACATATATTCGTTCTCGCTCATTTGTAGATTCGTGGATACACAGGAAATATACACGTACATTGATGTGCAGATATACTCGTATATCACATCCGACCGGTCGATCACGCATACATATATATAAGGATCTAGGCAGAAAGTAAACGAAGAGCGACTGCAGATAAAAGTGGAGAAGTTTCTGCTGCGTCGTCGAGCGTGTGCGTAGAGACGCGAGGTGCATGCGCAGAACCGGAGAGTCGCTCTGTAAATCCATTGGTATAATTGCGTCATCGCAGTGGGAAGGAAGAAGAGAAAGAAAGAATCGCCTTTTTTCGAGAAATGTGCGGGACTTTATCTTCCCCTATTGCGAGGCAACTGCGGAGGGACGGGTCACACACGGGTCAACCACCAAGCGCGAATCACATGGGAAGGCTCCGCTAATTCACCTGGCGCATGTGTTTGTGGGGGTAGTGTGTATTATATATATATTTATTCTACTAGTATGTGTCTTTACCATATATAGATATTGATTGATTACTGTGTGTCTTTACCATAAATGTGTATATTCATATGTGATGATCCATTTATATATATGTACATATTTTCTCTGTTACTGTGTGTCTTTATACCGTGTATATGTGACTACTCGTGTCTGCCACGTCCATTTTGATGTTTATTGATATCTTCTTGTGTGCGTCCTACATATGTGTGTCCGTGTGTATTTTTGTCTCGTATACATGTATAACGTATGCGCATGGGCGGTTGTACATATATATGTGTGCGGATGCATCCGTCTAGATACGCGTATGCATACGTGTGCATATGTAGATATGTGGAGCACGCAAGAGGAGGTGGACTTGAGTACGGGGAAGAGTACGGGGAAGCAGGGAAGAGAACGGAGTGACTGGGGAGCGACTGCAGTATCCGGCAAAGTGCCCGTGTGTCTCTCCACGTAGGCGTGTTACGCGGCGCGACGCATGTGCTGCTGTCCTGCACGCCATGTCCGCTGTGCGCACACACAGGCATGGGGAAGACGATTCAAGTGATCGCGCTGCTGCTGACGAACCCGCTGCCGAGACTTCCCAGACACCTTCTCCGCTCGACAGCAGCTGCTGGCCCAGGGGGTCGCATCGCCGCCGCCTCTGCTGCGACGACCGTGGGGGGGGCGGGACTGCCGCGGCTCGGCCAGACGCTCGTCGTCACGCCGCTCGCCTCCCTGCTGCAGTGGAAGGGCGAGCTTGAGAGGTTCGTGCGGCCAGGAAGACTTTCCGTTCTTGTGTACCATGGGGCCTTCCGCAGTGGCCTGCTTCGTGGGGAAGAGACGCTTGAAAAGTACGACGTCGTTCTTACCACGTATCAAACCGTCGAACAGGACTTCAGAAGAGAAACAAACAAACACAAGCGGCTCTGCAAGGTAAGAAAATTGCACGCCTTTGCTCTCGTGGCTGTCCTGCAGAGGAAAGAGTCTGTTCATGCAGAGGAGAGGTACACACGTATAGATATATATAGGTAGATGCATGGTTCTTATTGCAGCCTTGACTTTGATGTTGTCTGTGTAGACGTGAGTGTGTGTCCCATGTACCGGGTGGGCTCTTTCTCTGGTGTGTATATACACCACCAGGTGTCACGTACCTCTCTTGCGCAACATTTGTATATCTGTGTTTATGAGGAATTTATCGTAAACTCGTTCCTCTCTCCTATTCCAGCACTTTTCTCTCTGCACCTCTTCCTGTTTTTTTTTCTGTGGATATCTGCGTGCGCCGCTTCGGCTTAAGCACGTTGCAGAGTTGATGGGGACCACGTCTTTTTCCTGCTGAGACGCTAGTCGGTATCACCAGACACACACACAGCTTCAATCCATCTTTCTGTATATAGACGTATATAAATGTTGCGCAGACGTAGACGTTCACAAAGTCGCAGCGTTGGTTTTCCGTAACCACCTGGATGACGAAGAAGTCGGTAATGCTTCAGCACGTCGTCAATGGGTCCTGCCTATGTCAGTGCAAAACTTCACATATCTACAAATAGTTATATATATATATATATATGTGTAGACACACTTATGCGTATACATAGCTATGTACATATATACGTACATATATATATATATATGTATATATATGTATATGGAATGATCATGTGTATGTAACGTGTGAGACCGACCACCGTTTCCGCAGCAGGTAGAGGATTCTGGCATAGAAGCTGTTCTATAGGCGGCAGTGGGAGGCGACTGTCTGGTCTCCCTCTCTCTTCGTCTCTTTACATATATGTGAATATACTGCTTCTTGATATATACACGTAATTAGTTGTACACGTACGTTAATGGATACGGAGGAAACTGTCAGAAAGACAGTAACTTGCTGCCGCGTAACTGCTGTTGCTGTGGCGATGACTGCTGCTGGCCGTCAGCTGCATCTCGTACAGTTGCGGGTGCTCGTCGTGTCGCTGCAAATTCCCGCACGAGGTGCCGCCGGGGCGTGTGTTGGCGGTGGCAACAGGTGCGGCGGAGTTCCGCGCGGCAACTCCGCTTATTTTCCGCTGCGGGCTCGAGCACCTCGGCATCATGCGCCTGCTCGATTACTGCCTTTGTGCCTGGTACCACCCTGAAGGCGCGTCGTAGGGCGGAAAGCTGCTGCGACGGTTGGTGTGCCGCCGCTTGCAGTGACGCCCGCAGGGTACGGTGCCGTCTATCCGTACGTCTCTGTATCTGTCCGCCGGTGTCTCCGTCTCTGTCTATTTGTCTCTGCACGTTTCTGCTGCCGGCGCATCGTTTCGTGTGGGGTGGCGCTGCAGTACTGCGGCCGTCTCTTCCTCCCGGAGAAGCTGGCGGTGCATCAGCGATACTTCTGCGGGCCGGAGGCACAGCGGACGGCGAAGCAACGGCTCACGGCGAGGAAGCAGGGGACGCAACGTGCGATGGAAACGCTGCGTATCACGACTCCTCAGTCCGCAGCAGCGACGCAGCAGCAGCAGCAGCACGAGAAAGGACGCAGGGGCCGGAAGGCAGCACCAGCAGCAGCGCAAGCGTCGCCGAAGGACGAGCAGAGTCGCGACGCAGGTCGTACCGGAAGACAAGAAGCAGCAGCAGCAGACGCAACCGCTGAAGAAGAAGACGGCACGCGCGACGGAAAAGGAAAGAAGAAGAGTCAACAGCAAAAACAAGGACGGAAACGACGTTCGAAGCTCCAGGACGGTTCAGGCGGAAAGGTGACAGCAAAGGACACATCAGCTGCGCATACTGCTTCTTCTGACGCTTCCTCTTCCTCCTCCTCCTCGTCCTCGTCGGCGTCCTCATCTTCATCTGCTGCTCCTGCTGCCGCGTCTTTCGTACCCACGCCGTCGAACGTGCTGCGGGAGCTCATGCAGGAAGCGAATCGGGACGTCGGCAGCTGCGGCGTTTCCTGGGTGTATCCCAAGCCCCTTCGCTTCATGCGGAGGCGTCTCCCTCTCGCAGATACCTCTCTGGCATCTTCTTCGTCAGCGTCCAGGGCCTGCGTCATTGGTGCAGCCGGTGCTGAGCAGCAGAGAGAGAAGGAAGAAGAGATGGGGGAGAGAGAGGAGCGGCAGCAGAAGGACGCGGAGAGCTGTCTCGCTGTCAGCAGCAGTGGAGGCAGCACGAACAGCAGCAAGAGTAGCAGTAGCAGGAAAAAGGTGGGAATGGCGGTTGGCAAGCAGGGAGGACAGAAGGGCACGGGCAAGCGAAAGAGAAAAGAAAAGTGGGATGATGCATCCGAGTCCACGGAGGAAGAGAGTATTGCAGCGGCTGCAGCTGCTGCACGTCAGATGGGATTTAACGGCGATGAGGCACTAGCAGCAGCAGTGGCAGCAGGCGGCTGCGTCGAGGAGGCAGTTCGACTCCTGACCGAGGCAAAGGAGGAGTTTTGCTCTGTCTCTGGAGCAACGTCTTCTGCGGCCACGAGGGGTGCTGCTGCTGCTGGACGACAAGGAGGAGGAGGTGGTGGGTCGGCAGTAGAAATACAAGTCATTGATACGGAGGAGTCCGAGGCCGACGATGAGGCAGCAGCAGCAGTAGCTAAAGGGAGAGGAAAGGCTGTGCATGCGAGAAGGACAAACGAAAGGGTAGAAAACATTTCTCGAAGCGAAGCAAACGCAAGAGAACAGCAGGAAGAAGAAGCAATCGTATCAGCAGATGAAGAAGAGGAAACGAGAAGGCGGGCGTTGGCGTTGAGGAGAGAAGTTAACTTGAGCAAGTCGGACATCGCTAAGCAGAAAGTCGCAGTGCTGCAGGTGTTGCTGCACCGTTGCGGGCTTCCCACGAGTGGATCGAAGCAGCAGCTCATTACTCGCCTCACCAGGCAGCTGTTTCCTTCGGAAAGCGGAGCGACAGACGAGGACGAGTTGAGAGGCAGCAGCGGCAGCAGCAATGTGGGCGCGACAGTAAGATCCACCAGCAGCAACGCGCAGCTGTCGCGTACCCAGGATGCAGAAGAAAGAGGAGGAAGAGCAAACGAAGAACCCCTGGGACGCAGAGCAAGCGGCTATCAGCGCGGCGGGACCAGCAGCAGCAGCGGAGGAGGAACAGGTGGAAAAGTGAGGAGCAGCAGCAGCAAGGGGGCGGCCACAGGAGAACGCGTGGGTGACGAAAGGCAAAAAGAGGAAGAAGAAGAAGAGGAGCGCGTTGACGACGAGGAAGAGGACAGCAGTTTTCAAGCGAGGGGAGAAGGAAGGCGCTCGCGGAGGCTGTCAGAACTGAGAGGGAGAGTACTTGCTGCATCAGCAAGTCCCCGGCAGCAGCAGGGAGATCGCGACGCAGAGCAAGAAGGAAAAGTTGCAGAAGGAAAGGAAAGGAGCAAAGAAAGCGAAGCAGTGAACCATGAAGAAGGAAAATGTGCAGAGAGGACCGAGTCTGTTGGTGTGGCAAGAAAGCAGGAGAAACACAGCAGACGAAAGGAGCAGGAAAACGAAGCAACAGGGAAGAAGCGTGAAAAAGAGGGAAAAAGTAAGAAGAAGAAGATAAAGACGACCTCCTGCAGCAGCGTTTATGCCAAGAACTCAACCAGCATGGAGGCTTCTGCTGGTTCAACAGCAGGAACGCTGAAGAACGGAATTAGAGCCAGCCCCCGGCTGGTGGAATTGCAGCAGCAACAGCAGCAGCAGCAGGAGGGTGGGAGCGGTGCGAGTCACATTGGTAGTATCTGTAATGTTCCTACTACTTCTTCTTCTGCTTCTTCGCTGTCTCGCCTGAAGCAGAACATGAAGAAGGGAAAGAAGGGGGAGAAGAAGGTCGGTAAGCAGTCTGCAGCAGGAAAAAAGAAGTCGGGTTCTGCTGCTGGTGCTGGATCGGCGCACGCAAAATCGGGAGCACGGCGACTCCGCCAGCCACCGCGGCAGTTGCACCGCACCAGCAGCCGGGCCGGCAGACAACGCGACCGCAGAGGAGCAGCAGAAACAGAAGAAGATGTTTCTCCCTCTTCTTCTTCTTCTGACGGCAGTTCTTCAAGTCCTGCTGCTTCAAGTGAGGAGGAGTGGACGGGCAGCAGCGAGGGCGAATCCTCTGGGTCGACAAGTCTGTACACCAGCAGCGACGTGCACGAGCCGTCCACAGACAGCGACAGCGTAGTCGAAGAAGAGAATGGAAGAGGAGAAGAGAGACAAGAAGAAGAAGAAACAATAGATTGGAGGCGAGACGAGAGTGTGGAAGAGGCCCGACAGCAGCGACAGCCGCAGCGGAGAGGAGCAGCAGCGATAGCAGCAGAGGAGAGAGGGAAGATGGAAGAGAAAGAAGAAGACTGGGATAACCTCGCGAATCCGGTTGAAGAGGAAGAAGAAGAAGATGCTGCTATGCCTGGGATGTTGATGAAGAAAAGTGTACTGCACTCCATTGTATGGCAGCGACTGGTTCTTGATGAGGCGCACCGTATTAAGACTAGATCTAGCAGCACGGCTCAGGCGATCATCGCCTTACGAACAGGAAGACTTGTCTGCAGCAGGGAAAGTCCTGCCTGCAGAGCTAGCAGCAAGAGCAACAGCAGCGGCAACAGCACGAGCAGTACGAAAAGCAGCGGTGAGGAAGAGGACAGAGGCCACGGCAGCAGTGGCAGCAGCAGCTGCTGCGAAGAAGAAGAAGAAAAGAAGGAGAACGGCAGCACCGGAGGAGGGTTCAGCAGCGGGAGCAACAAGGAAGAAGAGAAAATCAGGCACAGCAGCAGCGTCTCCAGTGAAGCCGGAAGCGGCAGCAGCAGCAGCAGGCCCGGGAGGAAGAGGGGCGGGCAGCAGAGGGGAAACAACAGCAGCGGCGCGGTGAAAACTGAGCTCACTGAAGAGGACCGAGAAGCAGAGAAAGAAAAGGAGGAGGGGAAAGGCAGTGACTCTTCAAAGGGCGAGGCGAAGCTGCAGAGAAACGAAAAAGCGGAAGTGCAGGCGTCGACAGCAGCAGCGGATGCCGCGACAACAGGAGAAGGGGTTGCCTCGTCGACAGCAGGGGCTGCCGCTTCGACAGCAGCATCAGCAGCGGCTCTCGAAGCAGCAAGAGAAGGAGAAGACGCAGCCGCCGAGGAGAAAGCAGCGATGACGTACGAGTTGAAAGTCGGAGGAGGTCGCTGGTGTTTAACAGGGACTCCACTTCAGAATCGCGTTGGCGAGCTCTTCAGTCTTATCAAATTTCTTCGAGTGTACCCGTACGCTTATTATTTCTGCAAGAAAAACGGCTGCCAGTGCCGCTCTCTCCACTTCCGCTTTATCGAAGGCAGGTAAGATAAGAACCAACTGAGGTCGCAAAGAGGCAACGGCGAAGCAACAGCAGCAGCAGCAGAAGCGGCAGCACAGACTTGCGGTGAAGCAGCAGAGGCTGGACAGACTGCAGCAGCAATGGCCGCAGCAGCAGATGCGGCACGTGCGACTGAAGCCGGAGAAAAGAGGTATATGTATAATGTGTAGAGAGCAAGTCGGCTGGCTACTTGGTGGCGGCGGGGAAGCAGGTGCGGAAGAAGCGGAAGTAGCAGCAGAGGCAGAGGCACAAAAATAAGAAGCACCTGCGGAGCAGAGGCAGCAGCAGCGTCCAGGCGCCCTTGATCAAAACAACTTCCACCTGTACGTGCTGCTCTACGGTTACATCCGTGTGGGACACAAGTATAACCTAATATATATATATATATATACGTCTGTGTGTGTATATATACACACGGGACACAAATATCAACATATATATGTATATATATGCGTGCGTGTGTGTGTACATATAAGTAGGGGACACAAGTATCACCTAATATATATACATGTGTATGTATGTGCGTGTGTGTATATGTACGTGTACATGTGCACGTACATACATATATATATGCGTATATATCTACATAGATACATGCACATATATGTACATATATATGTATATATCTAGAGCTGATAATGCTGTGTAAAGAACTTGTGTGGACACTGCTGAGATGCTGACGTGTCATGCGACTGGCTGCATGAGACGTATATCGACGCGTAAATGTGCGTTCTGCCATGCGACGGCGTTAGTGATGTGTACACGTCTGTGTAGAGAAGTGGGCAATTGCTCGACGGGCCGCACCGAATAGTTATCTCTTCACACCAGTAGGATACGAGCCTGAGTGCGGTGTACGTACACCGGCGACCACCCACGGTGGTGGAGATACGACCTTGGAGGCGTGTGAACGGCACGTTTTTCTCACCCATTTTCGAGACTGTGAAAGCAGGTTGATAATACCTCTGCATGCCGTTGTGATGGCCATCCTTTTGTTCCAGGAACGGCATATATACATATATATATATATATATATGCTCTGCGTAGGTTTTTACCTGCCACACACGTGTCTGCGCGGCCTTTCACATATATGTATGTATATATATATATGGATGTATACCTCTGTGCGTAGGTGTATACATATATGTGCACATGTATATCCGTCAAAGTTGTACAAAAGGGGCGGGAGGCAGGAGTATGTTTGTACAATATCCGTTGCATACGTAGAGCAGTGTTGTGGCCGTGTCAACGATAGGTACAGATTTTCACCGTATGTCATTCCTTTCCCTCCATATATATGTATATATATATAGTGGGACTTGGTGTGTGCGTCGTGACCTGCTTTATATTTAACTGCGAAAAGAGAGAGAGAGAGACGTAGTGTCTCATGTGTATATCTCTCTACCGATATACATATATATATTACATACATACACATATTTATATATCTGTATAGCGTTGACGACAGGTCTGCTGCAGAAGATGCGATTGCCTGTCACTTTTCTGCGGCAACTGTTTTGCTGAAGGGGAATCGGCTCGAGCTGACTTTTCTGCGTTGTCTTCCGGCTGCTGCTGCGTATTCTCCTTCTCTTTTACCCATTTGCTTCACAACGTGCTGCTGCTGTTGCTGCTGGCGCTTTTCAAACGGTCTGGCTGGGAAGGTGCGACTCCTCCGATCCCACTTCTGTTTTGCAGTCACAGCTGCTGCTGCTGCTGGGTCGCGCTGACGCTGCTTTGTTGCTGCCTCTGCTGCTGCAGTCCCGGTTGTTCCTTCGGTGCCGGTGCGGCTCTTTCTGGGAGTGTCTGTGTATAGATAGGTATACCTGTTGCCGTTTTGTGCCTTGCAGTGTCTTTTGCTGCCATTCCGCGTCTGCGTTTGCTTTTACGGATAGCGCGCGTGCATGCGGCACTTGGCGCCTTCTTCGCGACCGGACTGCAGAGGCCGCTCCTGCTGCTGGTGCTGCGGCTGATGATGTGTGACGCAGGGAGTGCGTGAAGTGCGGTCATTCACGCATGAGCCACTTCTCTCTCTTCAACCAGAAAGTGATTAATCCCATCAAACGCTGCGGCTTTCAAAATGACGGCATTGCTGCGCTGAACAATTTAAAACGAGACGTAGGTTGTGTGTCTCCTCACGAGTTTCTCTCCGCACACAACATCTAGACAGCCCTTGCTTGCTTCGTGACGTCTTCTTCGATTACTGCTTCTTTGATTATCGCCTCTTCGATTACTACTTCTTCGATACCTGCTGCTTACTTGTCGCCGCCGAAGAGACGTGCGCCGGCGTGTCTCCCGTCCTCCCCCCCGTGCAGCAGCGGGGCCCGACTGGGAGACGCGAGTCGCGCGACAGCCGCGTCCGGAAGGTAGTGCCGCGTCTCGCTTTTGACTCAGCTACGCAGACTCTGCCTTTTCTCAACAGTCCATGTGTATGTAGAGAGAGATATATAAGGGAAGAGAAAGAAAGAGACTGGTGTATCTCTATGTTGCTGCTGTCGGCTGGACCTGCTGCTGCTGCGGCTCATGAACGGGGTGTTTTGGGCTGTCGGCTGGACCTGGACCTGGTGCTGCTGCTTATGGACGGGGGATGTTGCTGCTGTTGGTTGGATTTGCTGCTGGAGCTACTGCTGCTGCTCTGTTGCTGCTGCGGGTGGGGGGCAGGTGCTGGACGTTGTGTTGCTGCGACGAACGAAAGTGGAGCGCGCGGCCGACGTGAAGTTGCCGCCGCTGATCGTCCGCATTCGCCGGGACGCTCTGTCACCCGAAGAACGAGATTTCTATGAGTCTCTTTTCAAGCAAACTGCCATACAGTTTGTAAGTCAACAACGCTTTATCGACAGCAGTGTGGAATAGAATGGACAGGAAAACACATATAAGGACGTCTTATGCAGAAAGCGATATGTATATATATGTATGTAAGCATCAAGAGAGATATGTGTGTACAATAGAAAAATCGATATATATTTTTTTTAGAAAAGAAATATGTATATATATACGTACGTGTTACAAAAGAGACACATATGTAGAAGAGAAATAAGGACATTCCGTAGCTGTTGATGGATGTATTATCCGTACAATATGCTTCCCGAATATATACATATATATATATATATGCATATATACATCTATATATAGATGTTACAAGATAGGTAAGCGTGTAAAATATATATGAACGTTTCGACAATACATATATTTATATACATCCTGCCGTGGCTGATGAGAGATATTATAGAGAGCGAGATATACATATATATATATATGTATGTATCTAGCCACGTGTAGCTACACCGATGTACTAGACGTATCTGGACAAACGCTACGTATCTATATATAGCTCTCGATATATAGATATGGGTGTGGACGTCAGCGTCTCAATTGCTTACCTATTATAAATATATATATATATATGAGGAGATAGATATGTGTCTGCTGATAAAGAGTGTACATCCTTCCTTTTCGAAGGAACAGATTTCGAATTTCCTTCTTTTCTTTATCTCTGCGTGCTGTACGCATTGTGGCGTGTTGCCTGACAATCGCGCCGGCAGCAGCAGGTCGTGTGTGTTGTAGTATATTATCAATGTGCATACCTGTACGTATATATATGTGTATGTATAGAAAGAGAGAGAAAAAAAGAGACGAAAACCCATACGTATAGAGAGAAAGGAAGGGTGGCGACTCCCCTTATGTAACAAGCACGCGTGCATTTGGACGGACAGGCATATATATATATATGTATATATGTGCGTACAGAGAATAAGAGGGGAATGCATGCGTGTGTAGAGGAAGGATTTGTCGCGGTCCTTCTTATATAACCGTTGGGCGTCCATTTGGACGGAGAGACACACACATATGTGAAGAGAGAGAGACCGGAAAAGATAGAGGGAGAGGGAAACCTCTGCGTGTATAAAGAAAGGAAAGTTCGAGGCTCTTTTTGTGTTACAGCCATACAACAGGCATATGTGTGTATACGTCGGTATATATAGAGACGGAACGGGAGATGGAGAGCGAGCAAGAGAGAGGAAAACTTATACGTCCCTAGAGAAAAAAGTTTTTGCGTTTCTCCTTATATAGCCGTAAGGCGCACATCTGGAGGGACACGCGTATATATGTAGGAGGCTTCGATTTACTCCTCAAGATAAATGAGATAGAGAAGGTCAACACTGAGCAGGACAGACGTGTGTGAATGCGTGCAGACGGAGTTGTACAGATATTTATTCAAGTGTATACGTACAGGATGCATTATCTGTATCTTTGTACACGGGGTTTCACACGTGAATGTTCGTCGAAGTACACTGGCTAGCAAAAGGATTCGCTGACGTAACGTATTTGTAGATGTATTACACATACAAGTACACGTGCGTAGTATGCGTGTGGGCCTCTCTGTGGCTATTTATATATATAAATGTGTATGAATAGGCATAACACATATGTATTCTTATACACTTATATATATCATATATGAATATACACGCATATATGTGATCCTGCCTCTATCTGTCTCTCTGTATATATATGTATGTATACATATGTATGAAGAGGTATATGTAGGGAGAAGATGGCAGCAACTTGTTGACTCGTTGAAAAAGTGGACAGCGTCACGAGATTCTTTCTTTTCGAGTTCCCTTTCTTCCTTGTGGATCCTTCTATCCGAACATTTGTGTCTCCTCCTTTTCTCGCCACGTGTGTTTCTCGTGGAGATGATTTTCTTCTTGACGTTTGTCCCGACGGCTAACAGTCTCTACACACGTGTACTGCCTCTAGTGTTTGTTGCTGCTGCTGCTGCTCGTGGGGCTGCGGTTGAGATACGACTCGAAGGAGAAGTTTTCCTTGCCAGAGAAAAGCGTCTCTCTATCTCGTCAGCAGATTATATCGTCTCGGTGCCTTATCTCGTGAATCGTTGCCGACACTGCGGCGAGCTTGACGCCGCTCCATACTGCTGCAGTCGCAGCAGCAGCAGTTGCAGCAGCAGTACCAGCAGGAGAAGCAGCTGTTGAAGGCGCGCAGGGTCGTTGCCGAGTAGTCTTCTTGTCACCGGCAGTGAGGAGTGTTTTTCCTTGAGCGATCGAGGCAGAGGCGTCGTCTCGTTTGAATTTTCGCTGTTTTTGCTGCTTCTGCTGTTCGCGCCGCAGGACGCGTACGTCGAAGCGGGCACGGTTCTCCACAACTTCGCCCACATTTTCGACCTTCTGTCTCGTCTCCGGCAGGCAGTAGACCACCCGTACCTGCTTGTCCACGGGTCGCTCATGCCTCTCGACGGCGTCTCCCTTCTGCCGACCGCCTCGCGGAATGTCTCGGCCTTCGGCATTTGCGCCCTCTGCCAAGATGATGTGGAACACGCCGTGAGTTGTCGTTCTGTCTCCCTGTCTCTCTCCCCCTGTCTCTGCGTCTCCTTGTGTGTGCCCCTCTTCTCTGGCAAAATCTCTGTCTCTGTGCCTGTTTCTTCGTGAAGCTGCGTCTCTGTGTCTGAACGTTTTCCTGAATTTATCTCTCTGTATTTTTCTGGCTCGCTCCGTGTCCGCCTCTCCGTCTGTCTCGCCCCCTGTCTCTCGCTTCCCGGTTCTCTTCATCTCCCTCTGCCTTTCTTGGCCTCTCGAAGTCTTCCTTTCCCTCATCACGTGGGCCGCAGCTTTTCTCTCGCTTGGAGTCCTTCCCCCGAGGACGAAGCCACGAGCTTTTCTCTCTCTGAAGAGCAGTGTCACACATCAGTTTCTCTCTCTCTATATCTATATATGTATGGACGCATATATGTATATATATGTCCGTAATCAGGTATATATGTGTGTTCTCAGTCGTATGTATAGAGGATCCCTATCACATATAGATATACGTATATATATACATATATCTATGTCCGCAGTTAAAAGTATATGTATGTCCCCCCAATTATATATGTGTGTGTGCATGTCGGCAATCACATGTAGGTATTATCTCTGCGATTATTATATGTATATATATGTACGCAATTACACGTGTATGTATGTCCCCAGCTATACACGTATATGTGTGTCTCCAATTATATATATATATATATATATGCATTTATTAACACATACGGCTATGTGTGTACGCAATGTGTATATACGTATATATATGTATGTATTTGTCCAGAGTTGTTTTTTCCGTGCGGAGGAAGAGCCGGGCTTTGCTCTGTTGCCGTCGCTCTCCACACACACGCAGATGAACATCACTCATGGGGTCATCCGTTTGAGGGAAAGCAGCTGTCGGTTTCCACAAGTGGGGCAGGAACGCTGCCCACGTCTTCGCTTGTATGACGTGCCCGCTTCTTTTCTTCACAGACGCACCGTCGAAGTTCCTTTATTTGCCCGTCTCTCGTGTTCGGCCGACGTGTGTCGCGTTTCTTTCTCCTCCCCCGCTCTGCTTCAAATTCTCGCTTTCTTTTCTCCTGCTGCTGTTCGAAGCTTTTTGTTCCGGCTCCCTTGTGCAGGGCGTCTCTCTCTATGTCGGGTGGCACGCGTCGACGTGGCGGCGCTACAGTCGAATTCATACGCGTGCGCCCGTTCGTTTTCTCTCTTTCACGCTCTCCGCTCGTGGACTTTTTTGTCCTACGACTGTTTACCTTACTCTTTCGCGAGTCTATCTTGAGATCTGTGGACATCTGTAGAAGGAGGCACGTGCCTGTATCTAGTAAGCGGCTGGAGAGCACACGCAGCAGCCGAGAATTTCGGGTGGGGACACGCGACACGTGTGCACCACTTATATACATATATATATATGTATCAAACCAGTTTGATTGGCGTGGTGACGGGCAGTTCATACACACGTATAGTTGTGTATATGTATGGTGGGGAGAGATTTTACACAAATGTATATATATGTGTACAGACATGTAGCATCTGCGTACATGCGCAGACGGAAAACAGAATATATGTATACTCTTGCATATGTGTGAACGTGTAGGGGCGTATTTCGTAGATTTATTTATATATAGAGGAAGAGAGATTGAATAACAGCAGACATTTCTCTCTCTCTACGTACATATATATATGAATGGAGGGCAGCCGAGAGTGGGCGTGGAGGCGTATAGTCCATGTGAAAGTAAAAGCGCGAGGCATTCTTGTCTTTACGGTATGCCACTGCTGCGTCGCCATGTATAGAGAGACGGTGGTCGAACCTTTGATGGTGCGCATGCAGGAACACCTTGTCGAAGCGTCGTGCGGGCATGCGTTTCATCGCGCGTGTCTTGCCGACTACGTGGCAAGCGCCCCGGTGGATGGAGGGGAGACAGCGGGAGCGGGAGCGGGAGGAGCAACAGCAGCAGCAGGAGATGGCAGGGGAGGAGCAGCAGCTGCAGGGAAGCCGGTGGAAGTGCTGGGGTGTCCGGCGTGCTACGCGCCGTTGACGGTGGATTTGACTGCGCTGCAGCAGGAGAAGGAGGAAGAGACATTTTCGCTGCCAGCAGCAGAGCGAGGAAGCCGCGTGGCAGCTGCGAGGGAGAGGCAGCAGCAGCCGCCGCGGCAGGAAGAAGGGGAGGACGAGGAGGAGCGGAGGAGGAAACGCCGTGGCAGCGTGCAGAGCGGCACCGTGAAGAAGCGACCCCGGGGACGAGTTGTGGGGAAAGTCGGCCAACGAGAAGAGGGAGAAGAAGAAGAAAACGAAGAAGAAGAGGAGGAACCAGACGAGGTGCTGGAAGAGGAACGGCGCTATCAAGAAGCCGAAGATCTTCGAGAAGGAGCAGCTGCACCGCAGCCGCAGCAGCAGCAGCAGCTCCGAGGAGTCGCTGGGATCGAGCACTGGCTGCAGCAGGTCCACGGCAGCAAAGGCAAAGCACGAGGCATCATGGGGAAGATCAAAGCGAGTGAATTCAGAAGCAGCACCAAAATTGAAGCGCTGTTTCAGGTCAGACCTTTTTTCTGCCGGTGTGCCGCTACACACGAATCCGCACGTGCAGATACATCTACATACATGTATATATGTTACGTGTACATAGACGTATGTATACGTGCATGTTTAAGAAGAGAGCGAGAGAGAAAGAAAGAGAGAAGTCGATCACTTTGTGGGGCTCTTGCGGTACTTCTTACGTGTAAGTGTATCGCTATATGTGTGTGCGTCGAGATACAGCAAGGTGGATAATGTAGGTAGAGCCACCACCTGATTATATGTGATGTCTACTGCTGAGTTGAACGGCTACGTATCAGACGTATTTTACAGACTTTCCTGTGCTTGGGGCACGTCTTTGTGCAATGAAGAGGCGCGAGACTTTGCCAGAAATATATTTCTGGGGCAGGGGAAGGAAACGGCAAAGAAACGCGTTAGCCCCACATTCCCCCGGTGACGGGATGCTATTTTTCAAACGTGCTGTTGCTGTAGCTGGTGCTGTTCCTGACGCAACTCTGCTGGTGGTGGTGCGTTCGTCCACTTCCCTGCTGCAGCGGCTCCTGCCAGTGCTGCTGCTGCCGTCTCCCTGTTGCTGCTAAGGTTGCTGTCTCTCTCGGTGCTGCTGCTGCCGTCCGCTGTTGCCGCCGAGGTTGCTGCTTCTGTCCGTGCTGCTGCTGCGGTCCCGCTGCTGCCGCTGAGGTTGCTGCTTCTCTGGGTGTTGCTGCTGCTGCGGTCCCGCTGCTGCCGTTGAGGTTGCTGCTTCTCTGGGTGTTGCTGCTGCTGCGGTCCTGCTGTTGCCGGTGAGGCTGCTGCGTTTTTCTCGGTGCTGCTGCTGCTCTTGCTGCTGCTGATGCTGCTGCTGCTCTTGCTGCTGCTGTTGCTTCTGCTGCTGTTGCTGCTGCTCCACTTGTTGCCGCTGATGCTGGTTTGTTGCTGGTGGTCCGCAGGAACTTGAAGCAGCAGAGAAAGAAGACCCAACAGTGAAGAGTCTCGTTTTTTCCCAGTTTTGCTCCATGATCGATTTGATCGAGTGGAGACTGAAAAAGGGCGGAATTCGTTGTGCCAAGTTTGTCGGATCGATGTCAGTTGTGTCACGGTAAGTCTGCTGCTGGTGGTGCCCCCCTCTTCCTGCTGCGGCGTACACACTGCCTGCAGCGGTCCTGTGCCGTGCGCCTATTGCCGCTGCTGCCGCTCTTCCTTGTCTAGCTGCTGCTGCTGCCGCTGTTTCTCCTCTGGCTCCTGCTGGTCACCGTCGCGGAGGGGGCTGCTGAGATGCTGTCCGCTGCCTAGGCTTCTAGGGATGTTGCCGCTTTCCATTGCGTCCGGCCGATCCCACTCCTCTTTCTTCCACTTCTGATGCTGCTCCTCCTCTCCCACGTGCTGCTGCTGCTGTGTTCGGCAGTTGCCGCTGGGGCTGCTGCTTCGCCTGTTGCTTCTCCTGCTGCTGACGCTCTTGCTGCGCGTCCGTCCTGTCTTGCCGCTGTTCCTGCTGTTGCTCGTTGTGTGCGTGTGTGCACGTGAACCAGCGTCTTCTTGACTTTCTTTTTTCCCTCTCCTTTCTCCACCGTGTTTCGTCCCTCAGGATTTCCTGACTCTGCAGTTTACCGGCTGTCTGCCGGTGCTGCCTGCATGCACGTCGAGCGTTTTTCTTCTTTTTATTGATTTCTCCGTTTCTCCGTCTTTACCGTTGTCCCCCACTCTTTTTTATGGATTTCTTCGGTTGTGGTCGCGTGGTTTTGCTTCTTGTCCTATTCCTTTTCACTCTCTGTCTCTCCGTCGTTGTGCTTCATGCCTCTCCTGGTTTGTGCATCTCCTTATCTCATTTTCCGTATTTCCTTCCTCCTGTCTTTTTCGTTTCGTCTACTTTCTCCGCCCTTTCCGTCTCTGTCTGTCTGTCTCCTTCCCTACTTCTTCCTCTTTCTCTGTTCATTTTTCTTCTCTTCTCTGCCCTCTCTCTTCTTTCGTATCTTTCTTCTCTTGTCTCTCTCCTCGCGCTCCTCCTTCTTATTCTTCTTCCACGTGGTGTCTCTTGACCGTGTGTCTCTCTTTTTATTCTTCAGTACTTCTCTGCATGATCTTGGAAGGCGTCTCGTCTCCTTGTTCCCCGCTCGTGTCTGCACATGCTTCTAGTTCACCTCATTTATAGTTTTCTTTGCTGCTCGTCCTTTGCTGCTGCAGGTCCAGCGTCCTGTACGCTTTTAATAATGATCCGACGCTGAAGGTGCTTCTTCTCTCTCTCAAAGCAGGGGGGGAAGGACTGAACTTGCAAGCTGCGAGTCGTATTTTCCTGATGGATCCTTGGTGGAACCCAGCAGCAGAAATGCAGGCGATTCAGCGAGCACATCGCATCGGCCAGAAACACCAGCGTGTCATTGCGACGCGCTTCATTGCAGAAAAAACGATCGAAGAACGAATTCTTCAACTGCAGGAGAAAAAGCGGCTGGTCTTCGACGGCACCGTCGGATCCTCGCAAGAAGCGATGGCAAAGCTCACACAGGAAGACCTCCGATTTCTTTTTCAAAACTGAAACGCGCCGCCCACCGAAGAAGAAAAACGTTTGAAGAAGGGAAACAGCAAAAAGTGGGGGAACGAAGAAGGGGCACGGGAGAAAAGAGGGAAAAAAGGTCAAGAAGAGTCACTGGGGGAGCCAAACACAGACAGAGAGAGAGACAACACGAGAGGAAAGAAGAAGAAGAAAAAGGAGTAGGAAAAAGAAGCACGCTGTCTTGTGTAGTGCCTGCAGCTGCCATCAGAAGGACACTTGCAGATCTATCTTTTGGTCGTAATGTCCACTTGTGTATGTGTGCCATACGTGTATGTTTCCGCTGATGTAAGCGTGTGTGATGATGTGTACCTATAACGGCTTTTGCCAGAGAAAGGCACGCAAGAAAACACGCGAGGGAGCCCACGTTGGGGTAGGCAGAGTCTCCTGTCTGTTTTTCCTCTCTTTCCAGGTATCTGTTCAAGTGGATTCACGCGTGTGTACGCCCATACCTCTTCGTCTATGTACTCATATACATGAATGTCATTCGTATGTGAGTAGTAGTGAGAGGAAGGGAAGAGAACAAGAAACAAAGAGGAACAGAACCCTCTGAAAGAGGGTGCAGGAAAACAGACGAGGAGAGAGGAAAACAGGTGGCGACGACGGCCTCGTAGAAATTTGTGTTACAGAAAGTCTCTGCGTGCGGCTGGAGCGCGCATCAGGAGGAGAATGAGCAACGCACGTGTTTGCAAAAACGTTTGCTTCTTGTCGCCGGTTTCGTGAAATTCATTTTAGAAGAAGAAGAAACACCAGGCACATGAACAACGATGCACGTACGAAGTTGGGAAGGAGAACACGCGCGTGAAGAGCGTTGTCCTCGTACGGTAGTTGAGGCAGGAGGAAGAAACGGCGATGTGCTGCATGATTGTACGCAGAATGCGTGGGCAAAGATGAACAAGTAGATGTTACGAGAAGGCAAAACCGCAGGACGGAGCTAGAGAAGCCTAGGTGCAAGGGTGCGGAAGAACGCCCAGTGTCTCCGTGCGCGCATATAACAGCAGCGTTTTTATATGTTTAAAAGCGAAGAAGAGTCTGGTGCTCGCGCGTGCGTCTGGACGCTGCTTGTCGCGACGATACGGTACCGGTCAGCACGGCGTACATTGGTGGTTGAAAAATACAAAGAAGAAGACGCAGGTGATGGAAGTCGATGGACCTTTTGCCGTGACCGAGGCTGTCGACTACTACTTTGCTGATGGCAGACGACCCACTGTCCCGCAGAAGAAGAAGAAGGGGCGCTGCCGCTGCGGGTGTAGCGCGGTGGGTACGCTGATCTCAGCTGTGGAGTACAGACACGCCTGCAGTCGTCTACTTCATAGCTCACACGATCGTTCCACGTAAAAAAGAAACTTTGCAATCATTAGCCGCACCCGCTTTTTTTCATTCACGCCCCCAGAGAGGTGTAGGGCTGGTAGACAGCTGTTTGTGGACAGGAAGTGCGCGACTGGCAGCGACACACGCGTATTGTCTATCTCTTTCGATTACAAAGGCATGAAGGATTGGCTAAAAAAAAGAAGCGGCGTGGACCTTTGCAGCGAAGCGCCATCTTGAACGGTGCGAGCAGAATTACATCTACACACGCAGACGGCTTGCCGCGCACACGCATATATATTGTCTTCTTGGTTCGTTGAACCACAGCACAGCATGGAAGCAAACATTTGGAAGGGAAACCAGTGGTTACGTATCTCTCTCCCTGCGTCTCTTCGCCCACTCTGTTGCTCCATCAGTCTTTCTCGTTCTGTCCGTTTGCCCAGTGCGTTATTACTCCTACGAAAGGTTACTCCGTCACTCTTCCTCTCGCTACAGGCGCCTCTCACGTTCGCTCTCTGTCGCTTGCTGCATCTGCCTTCTCCGTCTTTCACCGCTGCCTTTTGGCTTCCTCTCCTGTCCGTTGCACGTGGGAGAAGGAGAAACAGTTGCTGCGCGTGCGGCGCGTGCGCGAGTACCACTTGCTGGTGCAACCGCGCGACATCTTCGTCGACTCCAAAAGTAGATGCCCCTGCCCTACCATTTACACACTAAAGAGGTGCCCCCCGTTTGTGATGCAGGACCCTGCTTCGTAGAGCCCTGCACGAACGCAAACGTAGACTTTCTTGCTGTTGTTCTCCTTATTTATCTGCCGAGAGTGGTACTTCTTCGCTGTCGCGCGTCCGTCCGTACGGCTCGAGCGTCGACTGCCTGCAAGCGGCTTGAAAGAATTTGAACTGCGCAGCTGCGTGTCTCTTCTCCAAGCATGTGGCTGCGCACCCCGTTGCCGCGCAGAAAAGGCTCGTGCAGACATAAAGACCGGACATGCTCCAGCAACACGCTTTCCGGATCTTGAAGTTGGCGTTCTCCAATGTTGCCGTGGTCCATGCTTTTTTCGTCTCACGAAACATATCTATGCAGTTTTCGGTCGAAAAAATATTTCTTGAATTTCTGTACGTGTCCAGCGAGACAGCGATGCAAAAGAAACACATACATGTTCGGATCTCTGACAGTAAGGTTTACCGCCGAACATCTTGCGTGAGGATGATGTAGAAAAGACGGAAGGGTAACGCTTGTAGTACGTTCGTTTGCGCTGTCCGTATCACGTCAGGGTCAGACGTATCTCCGCAGCACAAATGCAGCATCTGGGCTCCTGCTGAGCCGATGAACGTCGTGAGGTGGTAATGAGGAGACAACGACCGCATACTGGGCAAGCAACACGAACTGTTGACGTTCTTTTGAGTGCCGCCCTGCTGATGCTGTTATGAGTGCGGTACAGTTGAGCTGGAATCCCTTCACGCGGGAAAACTGGTGGTTACCGTTTGACTATTCTTGTTCACATATGTACGGGGATATCAACACGTCCCGACGCAGGGTTCTATATACCAGGTGCTACCTTGCGATACTCCTGTCATCCCCGTAAGGGTAGTGCGAGATGAACATTTACATACATATCTGTATATATAGATTATATGTATGTATGTGCACTCCTGCTCCCCGACGAAGAGAAAACAAGTTTGCTTCCTTGTATGCCCTGTGGTGCGCACCGGAATAAATCGTGTCTGATGCAACGGCCGGTAGCGTAGGTCGAAGACACGTCTTTTTCCCGTTCTCCTTGTTGATGATGTGCTTTCTAGCAGAGGGTGAAAACGTCAGTCATATGTGTGTGTATAAATAGATATGTGTACGCCCTCGTCTGTTTCTCTTTTTCACACAACTTATAACGTATGTCCATCTCCCGTGTGTATCAAAAAATACATAGCTTTTCCTTCTTAAAGGAAATTATTTGTGAACTAGGCATTATAGCCGCCTCTGAGACCCCATGTCTGACGATACATATCTCGTTCTGCGCCAATAGCAAAGCTTTCGAGTGCTAAAGGGCAGCACTGCAGACTTGTGAAGGTGATCAGAGAAAATGGACGTATTTGGATTTCGCAAAGGTTACAGGCGCGTATTTTCAAACGCACAATGCTTCAAATTTTCCTGCTGGTCTCCTACGGTGAAATACGCTTTCGACTTAGTTCCACAATTATGCAAGGCATTCATACGTGGTACTTCTTCGTGCAAGGTCACACGCAGAGACGTGAATATACTCATGCGGTCCACTGCGAACATCTGTTCGTGTACACAGATATACACATACATATATATATATATGCATAAATATACAGACGAATATAGTCTGTAAGTACAGATCAATGTGTATCCCTATTGCAGTGCGTACGTACGTGTGTAGGTATGTGTATCTCAATATGAGCGTGTGTACACTCAAATACACGTTTACTCATATGAGCGTGTGTACACACGAATACACGTTTACTCTTTAGTCACGCACGCGTGTACCAGTGGATACGTATCTGTAAATCAACGTATGTATATATATACGTAGATTTATATGTATGCGTACACACCTGCCTACTCGCATGAAGGAGTATGTAGACTTCTCTAAAGGCTCAGACGTACGCACGTGCATCCCAAGATTCGCTTTATATTCATAATGGGGCTGTTACACATGTATACTACATGTGCATCTGCATGTATGCACATATACACGCCCTGGCTTCCCACGGAGTGGCATCCCGGCACCCGATGCTACAGCCGCCAAGGATTTATCTGCCCAAACCCTTTGCATCGCATGCACCAGGCACAGCCGTTGGTGTAAGCGCAGCAGTAGCTGATGCAGATGCCCGGCGACTTCCTTTCAAAAGCAACGGCAGCAGCTGCGTGAATAACCGTCGCAGCAGTGGGAGTAACAGCAACAGGATACCAGTCCCAAGGGCAATAGCGGAAGCAACAGCAGCAGCAGTAGCACTGTCGGAAGCAGCAGCAGCAGCAGCAACAGTAACCGCAACGCCAGCAGCGACAGCAGTACCACCGGAGGCAGCAAGCCCGGGAGTCGCAGGCGGTTGCTTGCAACGGTGTTTGAAGTGATCGAGCTCCGATCCGGAAAGAAACTCCTGTGTGGTAATCGTGAGTGAATTTCTCCTGAAATGGAGTCTCCGCTTCAAAATACAGCTGAGCACTCTATTCGTAAATCTCCTTTCAAAACCTATATGTAAATATGCATACGTCTACGTGCATGCGTTCTTCCATACTCTATGCATATATATATATATATCCGTACGTGTACGCGCATGCGTTCTTCCATCCATATATATTGCCATTCGTGTACGCGCATGCGTTCTAACATACTCCATGCATATATATTCCTAAGCAGAGAAAAGACGAGAAAGCTACATCTCAGAATCCTACCACACAGTGTAGGCATCCCCGAATATGCCGGAAGTGGTTGAATGCCACAATGTCTACACGCATGGATTTCTCTGCCGTCCACAACTTTCTACTTTTTACACACGTACGTGCGAATGGTCGCAGTGTATCACGAGCTCTGCACATGGGGTGCATCGACGCGTAAATGCGGGCAAATTCTTCTCATTCCACAAGAAAGACGCTGCCTTAGGAGAGCTCCACCCGGTACAAAAATACGGAGAAACGCCTTCTCGGGTGTACAGACACCGGAAGTCGCTACTGCTGGTTAAAAATACACAAACATACTTTCTCCCCTTCTCGACAGAAAGTACACCAATACAAATACATACACATATACATATACATATATATACATATACATATATATATACATATATGTATGTATACATATATGTATATATACATATAGGGATGCAGCCACATGCGCGCAATGCAACGCTGGTGTTTTCTATGCAGAAACGGTATCTAGACGTATTGCTGATGACCACCAAGCATATACATGTACACACATACATATATATATATATATATGCAGACTTACCTAATGCCCCTAACACAGAAAGAATCACGTAAAGTATCCTTTACACAGATATATACACATATCTGTGTCTACGTTCGCACGCGGTAGAAGAATCCCCATATATCTATACACATATATCTGTACCCGTGATTTACATGTAGACATCCTATATACGAAAACATCTGCTGGGGCTCACCTTTCCCATCGGTGCATTATATATATATATATACATACACATATATATATACATACACATATATATATGTATATATTTCCATACATATACAGATATGGAGAGATTGAAAGAGACAAAGACAGATAGGTTCCTGCTGCCTTTTAAAAAGTCTGAAACGCGCGCCAGTTCCGGCGGAGAAAAACGAAGAAGCGCCCGTACTACTAACGAACAGCAAAGAACTCATCGCTGCAGAAAGCCGATCCCCGGCCCAGCAGCAACTTCTGTAAAAGAAGTAGCGCCAGCGATGCTTCGCAGACACTCTGCACAGGCAGGTCGACCTGCAGGGGAAGAAACTGCTGCAGCAATCCGGCCTACACAGCAGCACTCCCAACTGCAGCTGCAGCCACACGAGCTGCGGAAGACTGCCCTCCCAGCAGCACGTCGCGCAAGGGCTGCAGCACACTCTGTGGACTGCCCACGCCCTCTTCAGTGGCAGCAAAAACGCAGACATTCACATACTCTATATAGATACACAGATTTATACGTACGTATGGACATCCGACAGATTAGGAAAGTACATATATATATATATATATGTACTTTCCTGTGACAGCAGGAATGCGTACGTGGGAATATGGCACATATACAGATAGATTCATACGTATATCTGTGTGGGTAGGTATGTGTCTGGGTGTGTACATCCTACACATATGCATATGTGTATACATATACGTGTAGACGCAGACCAAACTTCATCTTATGTATATATATGTATGTATATACATATATGCGGTTTATGTATCTGCATATACAGAGGCGTACATATATATATATATATATATATAGGTGAACGGTGGGTGTAGTTTCGCGCTGCAGCTCCTTCGCTTTCAAAAGACATTTCTCTGTTATTCATTGCTGTTGTCTTTCTCTCTTCTCCTCATGGCGCAGCAAGGTACGGGCGCGTGGGTTTTTTTCTCTTGCTGCTGCGCGTCGCCTTTTCTCCTCGTTTCCGCTGCTGCTGCTGCTCTTCTTCTCCTGCGTGCTGCTCCTTCTGTCTGCAGCAGCTGCTCCTGCAGCAGCCGCGCCTGCATTCCTCTGCATTTGCCGGTGCTGCTGCTCTCAGCGAAGCGGCGTTTCTGCTGCTACTCCTGTTGCTGCACCTCGCACTGAAGCCGTGCAACAGTAGGAGTATTATTACGTTGCTGCGGTCGCTGCTGCGACGGACGCCGCCTTCCGTCGCTGCAGCTGCGCTTCATCTCCTCCTCTTCCTTCTCTCCGTCTCCCCAAAGCAGCCTGCTTCTCGTCCTTGGGCGCGTCGCTGACTTTTCCGACGTTCAACAGCAGCAGCTTCCGGTGCATGTATACCGGAGAGGCTTTGGTTGCGTCTCGTCGTCAGCAGCCCTACCCTCCACCTCTACGTCCGCCGTCACCTCACGGGGCAGCAGCACTTGAAGCTTCCTTTCCTGCTGCAGGCAGCTATTGTCCTGCTGTCTCTCTTCACTGCCGAAGAAACCCAGCCAGAAATCCGCTTGATGCTGCAGAGTCTCTCCTCCCATCTCCTCTTGGCTTCTCTTTTTTCGCCCATGCTGCTGATCCTGCAGCACAAACCTCGCCCGTTGTGTGCAGAGTTCTTCCTCGGAAGCACAAGTTTCCTGCTGCAGCTGCTGCTCGGCCACGTGTGTCGCTGCAGGTCGCTTCTGCTACTACGTTCCCACTTCCTCCTCCTCGCCTTTGTCCTTCTCGCTCTCCCCCTCCCGCAGAGTCCTGCTGGTGCTGCTGCTGCTCCTTCCGCGACTCCGACCGCTGCTACGCACTGCGGTTGGCTGCTGCTTCGTCCTGCGCCGTAGCCTGCTGCTCATCAGGCGGCAACTCCACCTACGCAGTTTCCCTGCTCCTCGCGACCCCTGCTGCTGTAGCTACCGCTGCTGCCGCTGGTGGTGCTGCTGCGGCTACCCTGCTGCCGCTGTTGCCGGTGCTGTTGCTGGTGCTGCCGTTACTTCGACACGTCTTTCATTTTCGGGATGGCGCTGACGAGCTGCTGCACTTTCTTCTTTCCCCTCGCGAGGTGGGGGGCGACGACGGGGAGGAAGAAGCCGTCGTACACGACTTTCTTCAAAAAAGAGAATCCGAAGGCCGTCCAGAGGAAGATGAAAAGGAGGAACGAAAGCGAAAAGAAAGACGCGCAGTATCCTGCAGCCCAGGTCAGCAGCGCGCACTTCATAGACAGCAGGGGGCTCTTCCACAAGACGACGTCTCTGAAGCACGCAAGACAAGTGTTCACACTTTCGTAGAGACAGCGGGTCCACTCCTCCACCGTTTCTTGACTCACCACTTCCACCGGCGTCTGCACGGCGCCGCCCCCCGGCGTCTCCTGCGCGTGTCTCGCGGGCTGCAGAGACGAGACGCCCGCGGAGGCGGACGAGGGCGCCAAGTCCAGCAGTTTAAACAGCAGACCGACGGCGAACGGCAATAAAAAGAAGTAGCACATCAGAGAGAGGAAAGATTTGCCCAGCGCAAACACAAAGAAGTACACCAGGTTAACGCCAACGAAAACAGCGCTGCTCGTCACCGGGTTCTTCCACGTCAGCAAACGGCAGCACGCGAAACCGCCGCTGCTGCTCTCTCCCACAGACGCCGCGTGCGTCGGAGACACCGGCGCCGCCTGCGGTGGTGCCATTTTCTCGAGCTGCAGCGGAGACGGCAGCAAAAGTATTGGAGCCGGAGGACGGCAGTCGACTGCTGCGCGGACAACACGGGGGAGGAAACACAAAGAGACGCACGGGCGGCGCGGAAGACAGGGGGCCACACAGGAGGGGGACACTCAAAACAGTAAGTGGCGGACGAGAGGCACAACGAGAGGAGGAGAAGAAGAAGCTAACAAAGGGTTCGAAGACGAGCAGAAAACGCCTGTGGAGAGACACACAAAGAAAGTCGCTGTGAAAGGAAGAACAAAAGATGTGGGGTGGAGCGCGAGAATGTCGCTAAGAAGAGGAAGAGTTGCACGGGACTGCCAGCGTCGGTCCAAGGCTAGACGCTGCTGCGGTTCCTCTTCTTCTTCGCTTTATGGTTTCTCGGCCAATTTCCGCTTCTTCCCCTCTTTTCCCTGCAGACGTTTTTTCTCCGGGTCTTTCTCCGGCCTTCTCTGTGAATTCAACCTCGCTCTCTCCTGCTGTTATCGGTTTGTGTCTTTCTCCTGGTGGATGTTCTCCTCTTCTCTTTGTGAAACTTCACTCTTTGCTGCCTCCTGCGCTTTCTTCTTCGACGTGGTCGTCTGCGCAGTGCCTTCCCTTCTCACTGCCTCCGTCTGCTCTTCGTCTTGGTGCGCTTCCTTCTTTTCTTCTCTACGCTGCTCCTCCCCGCCTCGTCTCTCCTGGCTGTTCCTCGGTGAACTCCTCCTCTGCACGGCCTCTATTTCTCTCTCTTCGCCCTTTTTTTACTGGCTGCCTTTCATTCGCAGGAGCATCGTGCAGGCGAAGTCGGGAGGGAGACAGGTGGAGAAAAATAGGGTAAAGGCGGATAAATGCAGGAGAAAGACAATATCCTACCAGAGGGTCACGTTGTCTTTGCCTCTCCACTTTCAACAAACACCCACGAACACCCGTTGGCAGCAGCCTACTAACGAGAAGAAACGCGAATATAGCGGATGTGTCCACGCTGATAGAGGGACGACACACACAGAGGACTACACGGCCGAAAAAGAAAAAGAGGAGGTGCGATGAGCAGCAGAAATTATCCGGTCGATAAAGAAGTGACTTGCCGACACGCACGGCAGCCAAAAAAGGGGCGCGCACCCGCACAACGCCGTCTCGTGGAAAGAAGGGGATTTTCCGTCTTGGCGCGCCGAGGGAGAAGTCCCCGACCACTCTGACTGAGAAGTCTGCGCTATAAACTCTCTCTGCTGAAACGAGTTCACTTTTACAGGGGAAAAAGCTGTCCCCGCGCGAAGGACACCTTTTGTCCGTGCCACGGAAAGAATCTTCCGCAGAGGGACCGATTTTTTGACAGCGTGAAGAAGAAAAGGCGTGTGTGTGGGCACTGAGGGAGGAATGGACGAGCCGTTGCCGTGTAATTTCCACCTCTCGCCCCAAACTTCGTTCCTCCTACAAAAAGTCACTTTCCTCTCAACCGCTGCAAAGCAGTTCTCTGCTTTCGAGGAAGTGTCGTCGTCTTCTCCACACGAACCAACGCCCCGTCGCTGCTGCGCACAGAAGCCGCACCACGCTCTCAACGGGGAGAAACGCCGGCTCGCTCCACGTTTTTGCAGAAAACCCTCCCCTACACGCCCAGAAAAAGTCGTCGTTTTCGCCAGATGGCAGCGAAGAAGAACCGCCTTGGGGCAGCGGCGCAGAAAAAGTGGCCCGCCTTTCTGTCGAGCGGCTCGCGGCAACGGGCGTTTCTGCTGCGGCAAGGGCGACGGACGGAAGAGAAAAAACTGGCGGGCAGCACACAGATATATATTACGCGCATCAACAATACACAAAGAAAGAACTCCAAAGCGAACTGTCCGCTCTATGACCACGAAGCACGTCAAAAACACGCCGTGTTTCCTTCCCGCCTCGGGTGCATGGGGAGTGCGAGTGGGTCATGCACAAAAAAAGGAGAGGGGCCGGCGGTGCTTCCTCCCTAGCGACACAGCCGCAGAACGTCTGACTGCCGCGATTTCTCTGCGCGAGGACGCGCAGCAGCAAGCACAGAAGCACACCAGTTTCTCGGTAGAAAACAAAAAACAAAATCTTTTCCACGTGGTGCACCTGGTGGCCTTCCTTTTCAGCCGCCAAGAAGGAGGCGCGCGCGCTTTAGTACGAAGTCACTCATACTTCCCGCTGCCACAACGCAACACGCGTACGCGTGACTGCTGCAGTCATCGTATCAGCGGCACTGCCCGGCCGCCGCCGCTGCCGATTCAATCGAAGAACAGTTTGGGGCTCCTCCTCCTGCTGCTGCTCATGGTGTATGTGCCCCCTTGCTGCATAGCGCTCCCATCCTTCGTGCTGCTGCTGTTTGTATCACCACCCGGTGGCTCGTGCCGCTGCCTGTTCCGCATTGCTCGCGTCCAACGCGGCTGCTCCTGCGCGGCTCCCGCCGGGTTTCCTGTCGCTTGCACGTGCCGGCTGCGGCTCCTGCTGCCGCTCAAGAGCCGCCGCTCCTCCCCGTTGCCCGTCAAGTCTTCTTCTGCTCCATGTCCACGCTCTGATGAGAGCCCCTGCGCCCTGCTACTGTGCTGCTGCTGCTGCTGCGCCCCTGGTGGGGCTGTCCAGCTGCTTCTCTCCCGATGCTGTTCCCGCTGCTGCGGCCGCTCCCCTATTTGCAGTGTGCTGCTGCTTCTCTCCTGCTGCTGCTGCACACGCCGTGTGAGCGACGGCTGTCGCCCGCTTCTGTTGCGGCTAGCGCTGCTGCTGCACGGCTCTTCTGCCGTTGCTGCTGCTGTTCTGCTGCTGTCGCAGAGATTCTGGTGCTGCCGCAGTTCCGTCGTACACGGTGGGAGGAGAGGATGTAGTCAAGCAGCGCTAGAATAGTCCAGCAAACAGACACGACAGGAAAAGCGACAAGATCCTCGCGTGTGCAGCACAAAAACGGAATGGCTCGACGACTGATGCGGATAACGTGTTAAGGAGTCGCGCGTGTCGGCGGAGGAGATCGAAGTGCCCTCTCTCTCCCTGCTCTACGTCTGTGCACGCACACACAAACACGCATACACCGTATGGAGGGGGGGGAGTCTATTGACAAAGTGTCACTTTCGTCTAGTCTGCAAATTCACGGGGGAACGGAGAGACACACTTATCTACAATAAGGGTGACGGCATGGAAAACCGCGATCTGTGCAAGAAAAGTCTATGACTGATGGAGAAGAAAGACGACGACAACCCGCTTCACGCTTAGGATAAGAGAACGTGCTGCATGGCTGTAACGTAAACGAACTGTAACAGCAATCGCGCGTGAACAAGGTTGTTGCAGGAGCGGGAGCAGCAGCAGCAGCAGCACCAGCAGAAGCAGCAGCACCACCACCACCGGGCGGAAGGAGCAGCAGCAGCAGCGGCGGCACCAGCAGAAGTGGCACGAGCGGGGGAGAGTTGCACCGCAGTGCCGGGCTTCCCAAGCAGCACGGCACCTGGGACGGGGCACCCGGAGCAGCAGCAGCGATCATTAAGAGGCGAGGGGGCTGGGACTGACGACAGCAGGAACAACAGCAAGAGTAGGAGCGGTAGTCGGATTATCAGCCACTGCAACAGCGATAGCGGCAGCGGGATTATAGCCGCAGCCGCAGGGACTCCTAAGCTTTGCCGGCGGCAGTAGTACTCGCAGCGCAGCACTTGTCGAATCTGAGGACCCACAACATAATCTCCTCGTAATAGAAGGCAGAGCCGGACAGCAGGCGGGGAAGGAAGACCTCTTGCGCGCATGCAACGGTACTCCCCCAGGTCCGCGTGAGCTGTTACTATCACTGGGGGTGATGCAGAGCGAGCGGAAGGCCCCAGTCTGTCGGCAGCACTGCAGCACGTATAGCAGCAGCAGTAGTCCAGCACGCGCTCGCTCCGTATAGTAGTCACCAGCAGCAACGGGGGACGTACCACCCAGTTTTTTTCGCGGAAGAAAGTTGTGGGGTCTGTTTTCTTCCGGTCGCTGCTGCCCCCGCTATCAACTGCATTTCCCTGCTCTTCTCACTTAATTTTTCGCACTTGGTACACCACCGCAGAGGCCAGCGTCGTCTTCCCCGGAGACCTGCCTTCGTAAGCAATACATCTGCGGCTATGATATCGGGTCTGCTTCTACTCTGCCCGCTGCTGCTATTGTTGCCACTGCCCTTGCGGCTGCTGCTGCGCCTACCGCTCTCTCCTCGTGCTGCCACAGCTTGTGCTGCCGTGGCGCCTTCTGTGCTCCTCCCACGGCCGCTGCTGCTTCTGGCGCTTCTACTGGGTGGTGCTGCTGTCTCTGCCACTGCCGTGGCTCCGACTGCTGCGATAACTGCTGCTACTGCTGGTGGCCTTCTTGGTGCTCTCTCTACACATCAGCAAATCTAGAAAGACACTGCGACATCCTCCACGTCTTACTACCAATATGCAACGGTAAAGGTATCACCCTCCCCCTCCCCGTTTGGTGCTGATTTCCTCTGGCTACGGAGATGATTGGCTTCTGCTCTTGCATTTTCAAAGGGAGAAGCCCTTCTCAGCTGCTGTTCCTGTGTGTCGCGTGCCCTGCATGTCACCCACACAGATTCGCTCTACTGCGGCCACAGCTGCGCCGGCCCTCATACGTGTATATATATACATATACACGTAAACATCGCCTGCATGCAGCCGCTCTTCCATATGTATGTATATATATATCTCACCTGCATACAGATGTGGTGTCTCCGTGTTACTCGGCGTGTGTCTCGACATATACGAGTGTAGTGCTGCGATCTTGCTGCTGATGCTGCTGCCCTACCTCGTCCTGCTGCTGCTGCTGCCGCTTTATGCGCTGTCAAACCAAATAGTGAATTCTTTTCTTTCTCCCGGAACACTTCCCTTCTTTCTTCTGGTGCCCCGCGGGCCTTTGCTGTTCGTTCACTGACTCGCTTTTGTTGCCCTTGCTACTCTCCGAGTCCCCATGGTGCCCCGTTGTTCCTCTGCGGTTGCGGCTGTTGCTGCCGCGCTACGCTATTGCTTCTGCCTCCTGCTGCCGTGTGTGTACCTCTACTCGAAGACGGCAAGTTTTGCTGCTGGCTGCCTCCGTACCGAGCGGTAGTTCCTCGGCTGTGGTGGGTTCTCATGTGCTTCTGCTGCTGTCTCCCCGCCGTCATTCGCGGCTCACTATAGACAGCCGAACACTTCTGGCAGAAGTAGGGGAGCATCAGCGCCTCGCAGAGATTCTCCATCCCAGAAGAGAAGGCAGCTTTTGTCATCACATGCACAGAGGGACAGGCACTACGATTTCCTCGGGGAGCTCCTCGGGAGACGCTCGAGAATATGTACATGTATGGGCGTGTGCGAATTCGTTCGTGAACCTCCACACGTGTACGTATATGGGAGATTAATACGTGAAATGTTATGCGTTTCCGACTGCTGCTGCTGCTGCCGGTTTCTTCTCCGAAGCCTCTCTCTCTGCACTCGCTGCTGCGTCTTCCACCCTCCGCAGGATTCTCTCGCGTGTATGTTGAAGAACTGCTGTTGCTGCTGTTGTATCGCGCCGACATGCAGCAGGTCCTCTTTGTCTCCTTTGCTGCTGCGCCACTTCTGCGCCGATGGCCGTCTACAGAATCATTGTCTCTATTTATATACGAAGGGAAATGCCAGGGGAGACGCATGCAGAGAGGGGGGCCCACAGGTGTGCACACGTGGTGGTCCCCCCCGCCTGCGCCTTGCAGCTGTCTGCCCTCCGTCTGCCTTCACTCCGAGATGTTGCTGGCGTTTCTGCTGTCTCGAGTTTCTTCTCTCTCTCCCTGTTCCTCTCCGTTTCCTCTGCATCTCTGCTGCTGCGGGGAGGGGCCCCAGCGTGTGTTGTCTGCCGCTTCTTTTAACGGAGGCGACGCGGCCACTCCGCTGCAGCGGCTCCCCGGCGAAATCCCGCATGCGGCCGTCGTCTCCTCTGTGTGTGCCTGTATCTCTGCTATTGCAGGAGATAAATATGTTGCTGCTTGTTTCGCTTCGTGTGTGTTGCTGCTTCTTGACGCGCGCGGTCAGCCGGTTCGTCCTGTTTGTCTGCACGCGTCACCGCCGTTGGTGGCTCTTTCTGCCGGTCTGGTTTCCCACGTGCCCTTCTGCCGTCTCCGTCGCCCTTTTTTGAGACCTGCGTGGCTCCTGTCTCCCGTCTCCTTTTCAAGCCCCCATCTTTTCTGCCGTCTCCCTCTCTCTGTGTGTCTCCGCTCTCGAGGGCCGCGTGTGGTGTGTCTCCTGCGTCTGTCTCCGCCTCTTTTGCCGAAGGACGTATCGTCTCCTCGTGTGTCTCGCTCTGAGCGTGGAGGTTTCTCTCTTTCTTTCTGTCTCGAATCTCTGTGTTTCTTCTTTATGTTCGACGCAGTGTCGCCTCTCAGCTGCACAAGGGTGGTGCGCGCAAGTCCGCTTGGGGTCTGTGCGTCTTTTCCCGTGCGTCTCCATGGCGTCTTTTCCTCATTGCTGTTCTCTCTGTGCGTTTGCTGTGGCTGCGTCTTTTTGTCGCACCGTTGTGTCTGCTTCGGCCGCAGCAGCACGCACACATCGTCCCTCCGGCGTCTCTTCTACGAAAATGGCGGCAGCGGTCGACTTCGGCAATTTGAAAAGCGATGCAGGGGTGGGGAAGCTGAACGACTATTTGTCCACGAGGTCGTTCATAACGGGCTACGCGGCAACCCAGGACGACGCCTCGATTTTTGCGAAGCTGCTGGGGCCGCCTAGCGCGTCGAAGTTCGTGCATGCGAACCGCTGGTACCGCCACGTCTCCCACTTCTCTCCGCTCGAGAAAGCCGCGTGGCCCAAGGGGCAGCTCAAAAACGAGAAGAAGACGCAGGACGAAGACGACGACATTGACCTCTTCGGTAGGCTGCAACGTTCTTCTTCGCTGCTCCACTTTTTCTCTTCTCTCTTGCGACGAGCAGCAGGCGGCCCAAGTCTCCTGTAGAGCCACCACGGTGCTGCCTTGTCAGCAAGTGGGCCGAAGAGCCACAGCCGAAGACGGGCAGGCGCCTGCGTCTTGTGGCTGTAGAGAGACCAAACGTTCTGTGATAGTATGTCTAGCATGCGTACGCTGTCGTCAGAACAACGTAAGAGTAAGTAGACAAAATCTGGCTGCTGCGGTGTGTTGGCAGGGTGACGACCCATATCTGTCTGGCCGGTGTGTGTGTATCTGTTTGACTAAGGTGGATACAGAGAGAGACAGAAAGAGAGGAAAATCGGGGAAGCTGGTAAACAGAGACAGAGAGAGGGAGACAGATATATCCATATATGTGTGTTCGACTGGTGAAGCTGCTGGTATGCAGATCTCTATATCTGACTGCTACGAGTGTGTAGGGAGAAAAAGAAATATAAGGAGGTGATACAAATATCTTATATATATATGTATGGAGTTCATTTCTACCGTGCGGATAGGAAAAGAAAGAGGGGGAGAGGGAGATACAGTGTGCAGCAAGTGTGATTGTGTATTCGTTTGATAGGTAGGTGGGCGTAGGTTGGTGTAGCTGCGTTTCAAAATATATATAGAGAGAGAAAGAGAAAGACAGCCACGTAGAAATCTGGACAAATGTGCATGAATAGGACCAGAGGGACACGTGACGTGGTCTCTGGCCCTCGATCGACTTCCCTTCTTTCTGCTGGAAATTACAGTCGTCCGTCTCTTCCATTCGCGTGCATCTGCGTGCGGCTACGCAGTGTGTCTGCATGCGCATGCAGAGATTTTCTGCGTGGGAAGGAGGTTGTACTGGCCGGTGTGAGTAGAAATGGTGGAATTTCACAGATGCAGAGAAGTATCGGTGACGACCAGAACGACACGGGCCGGATCTACACAAAAGCACGTCTATCTGCTTGCGTGCGTGCATCTATATGTGTACGTCCGTACATGTACACACGTACATGTATTCGCATTCCTACGTACGTGTGTATATATTAGCGAATGTATGCACAGGGGTACCTGTGCGTATGTATGTGAATTCATATATGTAAAGGTATATTCATATATATATATCTGCGAGCCCAATGGTATACATACATGTCTGCATGTGTGTGTGTGTGTGTCGACGTGCGTAGTAGAAGCCTATGATGCATGCACTGGAAGAAAGTTGGTTTCTGATGCGGTCCACGTATTTGAACGGAGAGGCATTTATGTATGGCTGTTATTACACATTTTCATCAGAATTCACTAATAGAGAGAAATATTCATTTGGTGGGAAGTGGACCTACAGCTTCCGTCCGAGCACATACATGAAGAGGAAGAAGCATTCACGTTCGGTTGGTTCTGCACCTACAACTTCATTCCCCTGTACGCATATATTGAAGACATATTCGTTCCTTTCATTCGAGCACACACGTTTGAGTAGAAGGAAATATTCTTTCGGTTGATAGGGCACCTACACGTTTCACTCCACTGGACATGCGCGTCTACACACACACGTTCAGACACACGGGCACTCCAACATATACGTATATATATATATGTATACACGCATATGTATACGGCAGGGCACGTCCAGTTTTCATTCGAGCTTATGTATGTATGTATGGAAGCACTTGTTTGTGGTTGATGTTGCACCTGCTGTTTCCCTCGAGAGTATGTGTGTGAGTGGGAAGGAACACATTTTCGTCCGGTGGGTGCTGCACGTATATTACGAGCATCCATACTTCTGCACATCGTTGTCGGAAAGGAGACGGTTGCTCGTTGCTGGTGGGCCGTGCCCGTGTATATACCCTTGCAGGGGAGGACACGAGCGGGAAGGCGAAGGAGGAGCTGAAGAAACTGAGTGAGAGCAAGCAGCAGGAGGCGGAGGGAAAAAAGAACAAGAAGAAGGTAGTCAACAAGTCGTCCCTGGTTATCGAAGTTAAACCGGCGAGTATTGACACAAACTTGGACGAGGTGGCGCGGCTCTGCAAAGAAATCAAAATTGAAGGCGTCACGTGGGGAGAGGCGGTCAAAAAAATTCCTGTGGCCTTCGGCCTGTTCAAGCTGCAGGTACGATGCGTCTCCCTCTCTGGCAGGAAGAAGAAAACGAGAAACGCCGACAGCTGTGTGCATGCGTCGAAGTAAAGGTGACAGATGGAAGAAACAGCAGCAACAGAAACGGAAATATGGGGCGCACCGGCTCACACGTCCCTCTCTCGGAGCCGCGGGGGTTGAACACATACACACGTACATAGACGCCAAAGTCCTTACACTAGAACGCATAATCCACATATGTACATATATGCGTATATATACATATATGCGGGGATGCACGTGTGTATGTAGAGGAGACGTCCACGTGGCTGTATATGTGTGCTAGACGGGAATAATAAGTATGACAGAGTAAGACGAGTGTGTGACACAGGCTTCACAGGACGAGGACGTTCGTATAGAAGCGATGTAGATGTTCACGTGGCCCTATGCATGCGTGAGATTGTGGAGGAAAATACCTACGGAGAAATCAAGGTGAGAGGCACCTCTGTAGTATTATAGGTAGATGTTCAGGTGGCTGTACGCGTGGGTGAGACCGGCGAAAATCTTCACGGGGGAAGCAGGGTGTGCCACGTCATCTCGCTGGAGAGAGGGGCCTACACAGAGAAAGGGGGCCCACGTGTTCCTCTCTCTACCTGCAGAAAACAGGTATATGTGTGTGTCTGTGTGTTTCCGCTGAGCGCTTTTCCACTTCCTTCTGCATGTAAAGGAGGTCTACACGCTTCACTAAGGATATCTCTGACACTTGTCATGTGCAACGAGATAACTCTGTATATGTCTGTATAGACGTACACATGTGTATGTATATGTATATTTATTTGTATGTGGAGTGTCGTGTGCAACACAAGATACGTCTGTATGTCTGTACAGGCATACACATATATATGTGTATGTATTCCGCGCCGAAGAGCATTCCGAGTGAAGCGTGAGGGAGCATGAGGTGCAGGGTAGAGCGCACTTTTGTTGGATTTTGGCGTTGCCTGTTGCGGCGGTGTTGGGGAAGAGACAAGGATTTGTCGGGAGAGTCTGCCTTTTATTCTGCTGCTGTTCCTGCTCCCTTCTTGATATGTTTGTGTGGAGCTGTACTGTGTCCCTCACGGTGGTGGCGTGAAGTTTTTCTGCGTGGAAAGAAGGTGAAGAAGCAGGAATACACAGGAGGGAAAAAGACGGAAATAAAGAAAGTGTGCTGTTGCGTGCGGCTTTCTTCCGCGCTGCCTTCTGGGGTAGGCTGAACGTGAAGGGAAAGGAGAGCAAACGTTTGTAGCAAACTCATTCTCCTTCCCTTTTCTGCGCGGGGATACCGCTTTTCTTTCTCTTATTGCAGCTCTGCTGTACTATCGTGGATGATATAGTCAATACGAATGAAATTGTCGACCAGATCGAGGCACTAGGAATGAACGAGCAGCAGCGAGAGAAACTGAGAAAGAGACAGGAAGAGGGAGCAGACGACGAAGAAGAGGACGCCGAAGAGAAAGAAGAAGACGAAGGTCTTGTTCAGTCTGCTGAAATTGTTTCGTTCAACAAGTTGTGAAAAGAGCGCGGCTCTTTGTCATTCTTCGCCTCTCCATGTGTATAAATGCCTACTACGGGTAAACAGAGCTACACCCGTACGTATATGTCTGTGTGGATAATAGATAACGTGTGTGGACGCGCAGCGACGGCTGGAGATATCTACATTACAACAGCGTTGTATGTACACCTCTGCAGAAGTATGGAGAAGTTTGTATATGAGTGTGAGAGACGTACACATGAAAGAAACAGAAGTCGACTGCGCACACAGGTATATCTACATGAACATAGATGTATGTACTACCACTGTGCAGAAGTGTAAAGTGTGTGCGTGTAAGAGACGTACATATGAATGAAGCAACAACAGTCGACTGCCAGAGGCAAAAGCCTGCGTCGCGTCCTATGTCGTCTTAGGGCGTTCTCTGAGTCAGAGCGGTACCGTTGACAGCCGAGCTGCCCGTCGGCCGCAGACAGCGATATCTGAACGTTAATCGGTTTTGCGATGGACGCATGCATCTGCGTGCTTTCGGAAACATATTAAGACACGCTTATATGCTTCGTGGCGAAGGAAAGAGAGATGGAGTGACGTGTCTGTCACCTGTGTATGCGTGAATACGTGTATATGTATGCGTATGTGTGTATTTTATCTGTACGTGTATATCTTTGTATGTGTGAACACGCGCGTGTTTTTACGTGTGCAGCGGTGATACGTACGGGTTTGTGCTGTCATACATAATAAAAGAGACGTTTGTACGGCAGGAAGTTGTGGCGATGGTGGTGGTGAAGCGAACAGCGGTGCACTGGTATTCCCGTCCTGATTGTCGGTCGCCTCTTTCAGTTGACTGGCGTCTCGGGCTGTCACTTTGTTCGGTAGCAGCCGCACAACAACAGCAGCAGGAAACCAGGAGTTCTTACTAGCTTGCTTAATCGGTGCGCAGCGAGAGCGGAGATATCCCTTCGCTGCGTTTGAAAAAGGTGATTACCTTTTGTCACGTCTTTGCGTGGTGGAAAGGACGTGCGAACTGCGGCAGTTAGCGCCGTCACTGCATATGCTACACCGACATCGCACAGATACGTGTGCCCCTGCAGCGACATACTGCGATCCATGTTACATCGAAACAACTACCTGTAGACAGCGTCTTTTCATCTGGTCGTTTTTCTAGGGATGACACCATTGCGGAGACGCGGAGAGTCCCCCAGTGTTACCGGAGTCACGCGTGTCTATATATGTATATATATATGTATATTGTACGTGAGCACCTGTACTAGTCGTACCCAGATAGACGGACACACGTATCAATTTACATACAAATACGTAGGTAGCTCATTAATATATATGTGGGTGGGTATCTGTGTTTACACTTCGCACGCACACAAGCAGGTATATACATATATATATATATATATGGCTTTCTCTCGTTCACACATTAACGAACACATCTGCATATATATATATATACATATATATTTATGCAGATGTGAGAAGTTGTGAAGATGTACGACGGAGCTTTCGCTGCCACAGAGAACTGCACGCTGTTGGCAGAAAGGACGGCCTCCGGGAGGGGCCTCAAGGACAGACGACTTCGTCGTATGAGACGTTGCTCCTGTGATTTGCACATATATTTAGCTGGAGAACTACAAGCATACGCGGATCTCTACATGTAGATATATATATATAATAGAGTGCGGATTGACATTCACATATACATTTACATATATGTATATGTAAACATCCACACATATTTATATATTTTCAGGTGTGACATATACATATGCGTTTATACACCAGGAGAGGTAGACAGATCCAGAGAAGTACGGGACGACACACGTTTACCACCCCTTCCGCAGACGTCACCAGACGCCCTGATCATCAGCGTAGATACATGCAAAACTGCGGTAACGTGCACACTAGTGTGTAATGTGAAGTCACTACATCATTTGCGTCACATTCCCCTCTCTGCGTGCGAAATGGCCAGTAGGAGAACCGCCTACTAAACATAGTAGTGCTGACGTAGTGTGGTTGGTCAAAAGGGCCCATATATATATATATATATATATATATATACGTCTGTTCGTAAGGTGCATCTCCGCACGCCTCTGGTACGTGTGTAGGATATATTCAGCTGAAGACTGTTGGAGGAACTGTACTAGGGTTGAGACACATGGCATCGGGTGCACGGCAGAGGTCGTGAAGAAGCACTTGCTGTACGCTGCGGAGTGGCTGTTTCTCCGCATGCGAGAGAGAACAGCGTATCTACAGCAGCGCACGCTTTCGCAAGACCTGCATGGAGGCGTCCTTGTGGGACAGCAGTATCAAGGAAGGACCAGGGTTTTTGAGTCGACCCTCTTCTATTGCTGTCCGCTAGGGAGCGCAAAGATTATACACAGGACAACATGCTGCAGAGCTACTTTTCGCGCTGCCTCAAAGAAATCTGTGTGTAACTTTTCTCGCGACATGTCCCTTACGTGGAATTGCCTGCTGTACGGCATGGTGGCACTGCCTGCTGGTGGTAGTGCCTGCGGCATCGAGATGTCGTCCCTTGAAGTCTGCTGCTGTTCACCGCTCCATCTCTGCGTCTGATATATCTTTCTACGCATCTACCTAGCAGAGCTTCAAAGCACCTCACATCGCAGTTCCACTGACTGTCTCCGGGGAGCTTATTTTTGAAAGCACACCGAAGACGAGGATGTGGAAAGATGACTTGGATGTTTCTCATGGAAACCTAATTTTCTGCATGTCGTATTTGTCCCTAGCCATCAAAGGAGGCCGAATCCACACAGGACATGAGGTGCCAGATTTATACACAATATCAACGGACACAGTCGTTTACGGGCAAATCGCATCTAGAAGCCATAGTAGCACGCCGAGTTTGAACTGAGAGCAATGATAGAAAGCACGTTGAAGGTAGCTGTGCACATCGGAGTGCAGGCCCGTGTGTGTACCTAGACAAGTAGATACACCCGTATATATCCATGCACGTATATATGCGGAGTGCCTCGGCACCAGGCAGTGGGAAGTTACCTATATAAAGCAGTAGCCACCATACACACAAACCAACATGCGACACGAAGCTCGAATCCATCTTCGCTTCCCACCTTCTGTGGCAGCGAGATCTCGCATAACCAGTTGCGTAGAACGTAAGAACAAGTTTGGCACCACAAGTATAACCACGCGACACGGAAAATGCTCCGTTTAGCCCGAGTGTGTAGTAAAGAAGCATGCGGGAGTGTGCAGTGCATTCAAGCGAAGACCAGAGACAGCGACTAATTCCAGCGGAAGCGGCGTACGGATAGAAAAATAAAAGTAAAATTATACTGAAGATGAGGAAGAGACGAAAAGAATAGTGCGTCCGTGGGACGCATATCTCTCTACATATGCGTATACACTCGATTCCTGTATTTTTAAATAAGAGGCAAACCGTACAAATGTGTACACACAGGGAAGAATGTACGTACGCTTCTCAAGTGTCTCTGGCTGCGCACAGAACTACCAAACGAAAGATCGTCTTCCCGTCTCAAGAGCCAGCTGCCCACACATAGAAAGGCTTTCCGAATGAGCGTCATAATTTCCCTCTAGATTGTATTTTCCTTTTAAGTGACATTTTCACAAGGGTTGTTCAAATTATGTCATAATCATGCTTACCGTAAGGCCACATCCAGTTGTGCCGAAGCACCCGCACAACGATACGTGCCCTGCACGTAGGCGTTCAACTGCAGCTGGCGAGATGGGTGCTCTCCATAAAATCAAGTTAACTGTAGTGCGGCTACGCCAATTATAGGACACACAGAAATACCGAGTATATAACTTTCTGTAACAGAGAAGAGGAAGGGAGCCGCACTTGGAAAAAAAAAAAAAAAAAGTTAGTTCCGTTCGGTTCGACAAATTGCGATAGCCAACATTATGGAAGCCCATCTACGTCCTTTACGCTTGTTGATACTCTACTACTCCGCCCTGCTTTAGACACGCTTCTGGTGGTATAAACAAGTTACACTTGGTGTCCTCTCGGATATTCACTGTCGCTCTTTGCAGGTCCTAGTATATTTACATATATTGCCTTACATTCTGCACTGTTGGAAGCGGCAGGCCGTATGTGCGACACGGTAAAAGTTCGGACGCTCCTTGGCGGAGAACTAGAAGACTGGTGTCATAATCGAAGCCACTTTTTCCTCCGCAGTAAGGAATGGTCGCCTTATTCTCAGGAGTTTATTTAATTCGATACGTGAAAGAGATAGTAGGTAGGCGGACGCCGTTGGAAGCGCATGCACAAACCACTAGCCTTACGCCCGAAGAGTCCGTACGGATTTCTTGACTTGCTGAATTAGGATTAACAGCTTTTTTGTATCTTTTTTGAGTATCCAAAATGTGTGTATGTGTCTATATATGTATATGTGATTGTATGCACTATGTGTGCGCATGGACACATATGTAGCGATCGAGGGATGTACACACAAGTTTGTCCCTGAATACGTGTGTATGTGCAACAGAACAGTACACGTGTACAGGAAGCCAAACGTTCTTCACTATCTTCATACGCGATGGTATGAGGTGAACGGATTGTGTCTTCGACAATATGGCAGCCAATGCAGACCACTTGCAACTTTCTGTTGGACATGGGTTCTCGGCGACGGCCGATAGACTTTGCTCGAGTGCAACCTAAGCAGGTGGTTACGCGCTTGGTAAGCATACGCATATATCATGCGGTACATATATATGTATGTGTGCGTACAGGTGGTTCCTTCGTCGGCCCTGCAGAGGGATACACGAGTTTCTGGAGACAGCAACAGGATATAAATATATATATATATACACATGCGTAGAGGTATCTGTACGTTTTTGTTCATTTACAGATCTTTTCATGTACATGACACCAGCGTGTAGGAAGAGCTGTTGAGTGCATGTATATGTGTATGTACATACGCGTTTGAGTAAAAGAACACACACGGGAGGGAGCACATGAAAAGCAGTCAGAGCCGCTTTTTTCGTCTACGTGTATATAGGTGTATGAACATTCCATGGTATCTTAGCACACGGGGAATACGGCAGGTAGTGGAAGAAGACATATCACTCATGATCAAATAAGACAGTTTGAGAGGGCCTGGCTGTTGGTGTGCATCCACGAAGTTGTCACCTGCCTAGATTGGCAGATTTGAGGCTTCGTGGGGCAACAGCAACGAGACGAGCGCCCACCAGTTCACTCGCATCAGCACAGTGCGCAGGAACAATCAGCACTTTAACAGAATACTTGCTTTGTTGGGCATGGTCTGCACCCTCGAACTACACATTGCAGAGTGGCCATCTGCATCGTCACGCATTCTTTTTGGATCACGTGGAACTTGTATTCTGTGACACATCCCGCACATTACAAATGCGCTCAAGTGTAGCATGTTTCAGGGTGACTTCCTCGAGAATTTCGACAAGGGGCGCCGTATGTACCACACGCGACACACGGATATGACGTGCCTTCAAAGAAGACGAAAAATTAGGCGCATGTATATGTGTGTGTGTGTGTATAGCCACTGCCTGCCTGTGAACGACAACAGCTCGAGGGGGTTTGTATGTTTGAGGTAGGCGAAACACGGGGCGTTCGGCGAAGTAACCACCACGTCCGTCTGCAAAATGTTCACCCAGTCAACGGGACTACACACTTCGCCATAAAGTGATACTATGTTCTACAAGAACAAACAGTTCATACCGCAGGAGAGTGCAGTTCTACCCGTACACAGAACAGGACATCATGGAGACATACAGCAACAAGTGCGTGCAACGTTGAAAAAGGCACAGGACATGCTCCGGTAGCATAACTCGTTTCAACGGAAACGGTTGAGCTGTCCTTGAAGGCGTCCGCCACATGTTGAAAGGAACAGGAACACATACAACACACTCCAACAGCTGATCTTTCTTCATGACAGGAAACACGCTTGACACTCCAACATAGATAGCTACACCCACGTGATAAGGCCCAACGGCTAAAAATGCACTCGAGAGTAACCCGAATGGCCTCACGCCACAGTGAAGTACAAGGACTGTAACATCTGACACATGAGTGTGATAGAGGTTGCAAGTTGGGGCTGCACGCACTGAAATCATGTGTGTCACAGGCTTCAACAACAACGTAATATCTAACCACATCAGCAGCTGTCGTGTGCTACTACACAGGGTCTTTAGAACTGCTTGTTCCCAGTTTTCCGGGGCAGCTACAAAAAATTCGTTGAGAGATTTGAATACCATCCTGGAGCACGATGCAGTACCGGAAGTACGTATAGTAGAATAGGCTTTAAAACACGAGCGTCTATCCCTCTTTTGCAGGCCGCCGATACATCGTACAGTCGCACAGAGAAGTGAAATTACAGTTGCGTGCGTATCAACAACTCGGACAAGATCGTACGGGTACTGTGAGGCTTTACATTCACAAGCATTATAAATTGCGTGCGACACTTTTAGTGAAGCCTAAGAGCAGCAGATGGCTTTATCTAGTGTTCATTCACACCTGCGCTTTAGAGTGGTAAATATCAACAGGACTGAAAGTGTATATATATGTGTATACGTATACATAAATACACACACAAGTAACTGCAGGTATTTAGGTCTACAAGTACTGTACATTTGTGTGCGACACTTTCAGATTGAAGCCCCCGTGGAAGAGCATTTATCATATATTAATCAACGCCTGAGCTTGAGAGTGGTGCACGGTAACATACAACTAACTGCAATCGTTCAGACATGTATGTATATATATACATTCACACGCAAAAACACTTCCTTGTGTTTATTGAGTGCGGCTGGCGGAACAAGATCAGGGGTTTTCACGTGCCTCCTGCAGTGACGTGCTGCAACGGGGTGCAGTCGCAGCTTGACCTGCACACACCTCACTGTTACCTGCTGCTTCTTGACCTTTATGTATGTGCATGCAAACGTGTCCAGGAACATTTGGAGATCTACCAACCTTCGCGATTCCAAAAAATCTCAGTGCCTGCACAGCTGGGGCGCCACTGAGAATGCCTTGTTTTCCACATGAAGATATAAGAAGTCATAAGATTATTAGCGCATCCGCTGTGATGCAGTCCGCAGATCGACGTACGTATACGTGTTAAGGCTCACGTGGTACGAGGATGGCTCGCAGTGAGTGTGCAAAGCAGACAAATCCACATTTAAAATAGGGTCGGGATGGAGAAAACTCGCGTGTACACTTTGACGACCAGTTAAAGCCAGCTTGGCTGCCGGCCCAGGCACATGGGCGGCGCATTATTCCTCTGTATCCAACACTGTACCGACAGATACCTATGCGTACGTTTCCACCCATATGTGCACAGATATGCATACAAACCATGACAGCGGTATAAATGACAATATATTCACACTGATGCCCGCATAGATTCTGATACAGGACAACTGCGGCTTCTGCTGATCACGAGAAAAAAACAACCTTTGTCCTTTCAAGATAGGAGCTGCAGATGGCGCAAGGAGTGCTGGTGTTGATTTTTACCTGAGGACACGAAAATGACATACTTGTGCGCCAGTCGCGTATCATGACAGTCCCTGCGTGCACTAAGAGCATTCACATTAAGGCCTAGACCAGTTGACTCTCGTTGCTGTGGTCCCCTGCTTCCTGACTTTACGTACGACGACAATGCCGCCTGCTGATTCAAGAATTACTGTGACTGCTAGCAGACGGCGGACAGCTGCGAGCTTTGGAATCTGCATCTCACTTACCAGTCGAGTGTTCGGCGTGCCACCCTTTCGCTTTTCATTGTGCACAGCTGATCGTATTCGTCTGCGATCTATGGCTCTCCCTGACTTACATAGGTTCCCTGCCTTCACGTATCGTGTGCCACCCTTGCAATGGTTTTCACAGGCGACTTCAACAGCAGAGCTTACCATTACACTTAGTTCACTAGGGGTGTTTTACCTGTTTCGAAACTACACTACTTGGATTCTACTCACTGTTTTCGGCGTATATTTGGGAATTAGACCTGCAGCTACCCCCTACTTCGTCGGTGTCAGAACCCTGTCTTGTTAGTACCATAAGAACAAATCTATGTTTTGTGAAGTCACCTCTGCTACACATGTTCACTTATGCGGTCCAATGTCACATCCCGACACACATCTACGTTGTCTTTTCGTTGATTATTCGAATTCCAAATCAACGCTTGCAAACGGGCAGCCATCGCGCAGGTCCTACATTCCACTGTGTTCTTCCTTTCAAACACAACAAGGCCAGCGGGACTAGCCGTTTAATCAAAAATATCATTCCTTCAACGTCCGGTGCACGTATGAACACTCGTCCAGGGAAAAGCGTTTTCAAAGGCCTCGCTTATCAACGGCTGCTCGCACTGTGCGAGAACACGAGAGGGCGTCGCGCTCTTTAGCAAATCACTGCACGTGCGAATTCACTTTCTCCTTCAGGTCCACTTGAGCAGGAGATGCCATGAGATCTTACTGGAAGCGCTGTCTCTTGCTTTACTGCTTAGTGGCGGACACCTCAACCGTGAGCGACACAGGTGTTTCACCAAACTTTGACAGTGACTCTCTTTTCCGAATACGCGTAGAGAACGTTTCTTTGCGTGGTGACGAGTCAACATCTCGACTCGTGTCCACTCTTGCGTTGTTAGCTATCACTGCACAACTATCACTCTCTATCTTCGAACACATCCGCCTGTGTTACTGCAAAGTTGACGAACTGCATTGAACGAAACACTTATGCATCAACAGTAAAATGTGGGCCACCACACGTCGCCTCACGTACAACACCAGCGGTGCTACGACATACAGAATGACTTGGTTGTTCGACTGCAATTCGTTGCAGCGGCATGGCGATATTGACACGTGGCATTTTGTCTGGGTGGGTAGATGGAATGCAGCAGTCATATCGCGATGTTAAGTGAAAGAGCAACCCGCCTCCATTCCTGTTAATAGCACTCGTCTTTGTTTTTCTCGCAAGTCCATGGCCTTGAAAACCATGCCTACTTGCTCTCAATCGAAATTGACTTTCTACAATTCTTCAGCATTGACATAGGCTGAAATATTTCTGGTGGCGCGTGACTCATCCCTTTCCTCCTCCGTTTTCACAAGGAATCTATCTGCTAGAGTGCATTTCTTCACATTCCTCTTGTGTCCGTGTAACCCCTTCATTTACCCTCCGCTGATGGTGTTAGCGGCGCTCAAGCGCCCCTGTGTCTCTTTTTCCCCTCCTGCTTCCTGTCCGTTTACCCCTGTGAATCTTCCCTTGCTGCTGTTGTACTTCGGCGTGAAGTGTCTCAATTAACCTGTTCATGCGCCTTCAGTGTTGACGCAGCCCATCAGTCTGTCCTTGGATGAGCATGGCGTGTATTGCAAAACCCTTCTTCCTCTGTGCTCTCGTATCTATGTACAATTTCCTCCCCGTTGTCAACGATTCTGAACACCGCTGCTGCCGCGTTTCTGCTTCTTCTCCATCACCTGTGCATGTCGTCGTCTGTACACCGCCTGAAGCTGCTCAGAAACGCGTGCTTTTCGCATGCGAGAGTGCCTTCACCTTTGTACACTCAGAGGCAAGGCTGGTGGTCGTTGTCTATGTTTCTGCTTTGGTCTGCTTTCCAATTCTCCTTTCCTATCTTATCTTCTTACGTGTAGGGTTCTCTGCTGCTGTTCGCGTATGCTTTTTCTTTGAGCGCCGACAAGGGCATACTGACTAAATCGTCTAAATTCAAGTCGAGCGACACTTCTTCTATCTTCGGTCGTCTTTTCTGTGTTGCTCGTTTCCTTCTTGCGTAGTTGCGCCTCACCCGGCGCACGTGGGCGGCCGTGACTGCCGCAATAGACAGCAGCGTTAAGACGGTCAGGGGCTTTGCGTACTTCTGGTATGCTACACCTTCGCCCTTCATTTGGGACTTCGGCGTGAATTCACCTAAAACACTCTTAACCACTTTTTCATCTCCGAAGTCTTCTGGTGAGTTGCTTATGGCGTTTTCCAAGAGCTTGTGGAACACCGCGTCAGTCAGCTGCGCTGATGTCAGTCCAGCAGCGGCGAAATCAAGTTTCTCAGTGGGCGACATCTCCTGGTAAGCATCAGACACGCGTTGACGTGCCTCCTTTTGAACTTCGTTGACAAATTCCTTAATCCGCGTTATAGCAGGCCGGTCTGCGGACGATTCCACATGTGTACTGCTGGTGGACACTGGTGTGGTCGTGTCCACCCTGCCCATCGCTACCGTAAGCAGGCGTTGTCTCGTTGCATCCAAGTCACTATAGAAAAGCGCAATATTCTTCAAGGCAGCTTTCTCGTCTGCAGTGGGCTTCGCAGGCTGCACGGCAGGAAGTACAGACGCTATGAGGTGACGTAACTCAGGCGTAACATCTACAGATTCAAGACGACTCGCTAGCTTCGGGTTTTCCATGTGGAGTTCTGCCATAGCCTTCACCTGCTGCTTATTGACAAAACTGTGAAACGCTGTGCGCACAGCGCTGGGGAAACTCAAAGGGTTTCGTAACTGTACTACAGCGCGACCGAATCTCTTCGTAGCTTTCTCCATCGCAGCTCTGACCTGCTGTATTCTGTGGGCGGGAGTTAAGTCCAGTACCTGGTTGCTAAGGTCGATTCGAGAAGCTACTTCTAGGAATTTCTGCTTCTTCAGGGCATCTTCAGAGGCAGGAAACAACCGCCCCGCCAAATCATTTAGTGCACGAGGCGAAAATTTCACTCGAAGACCGGCACCTGCACCATATGGAGAATTTCGAAAATTCACTTGTCTAGCGGTCATATCACGAGCTAGGGACAGTGCTGGCTTTACTTCAGGGCGTGCCGACGGTGGACGTGCTGTTGCCGCAACAAAACATACTTCTCCCCATGCTGAGGAACCGACGAAAAAGAGGACGCCCTGTATAGCAAGCGCCTGTGCGACAGTGTGTGGCACTCGACATTTTCGAGCTTCTCTCGACCGTCTCCCACAACTGTTGTCGGCGGAAAACGGCGAAGAGGACTGACGATTGTTAGAGAGAACGTTGTGCCTTGAAGTGGAGATGCCTCCACAGGCAGGAGTCGCGAGAGGTTCTTGTTGCATTTGACGTATTTCTGAGGAAACGCGGAACTCGAAGGCAGATCGTAGTGCTGTAGGCGCGAGGGGTGTCTTAAAAGGAGAGGAAGAAGGGCCCAAGGTGAGAGTGCAAAAGTGCCAGAAAAGGAAGACGCTTTCGGTGCGTCTTCGGAGGGGGGAGTGAAATTCTTAGTAGCGCAGAGTAACGCAGGTGGCACGATACTGGAATCCCGTCAACTCTCTTAAGCCCGCTTGCGGATGTATAAAAAGGTAAGTGCGAATGTGTCTTTGGAGTAGAAGAAAAGCCTTCAGCAGAAGGCGAAAAGCGCATCATGTATGCTGTTGTTGCAGCAAGTGGTGTAGTCAGTGAGCTCTTGTTGCCATACACTCAATGTTATGGGAAAGGTACTGTTCACATTGTGCATCAAGACTTGCATCTGTAGACGGACGTCAGCACGATTAGCACGCACCCGTGTACGTAAAGGAAGAGGGTACGTTCACGTCTCACTAACATGAAGTCATATGATGCGTGTCACTAGGGTCATATAAACGTATATATTGTACCACGATGGAGTTTGTTGCACTTTGCTGGAGCCGTTGGAACACCGGAAGATACATATTGGCTGACGTTGTCAAGTACATGTCACATTTTTAGATTCTCGCTCCCTTCATGCCCCGGCTTTGCAGCAGCCAATTTGTGTGCCGATCACTCTTTTGCTCGACCGCGGAGACGCACAAGGAAAGGGTTTCAGCACAACCCTGAGAAATAAGTATACCAAATGTAAAACGTCCTCGGGGTCGGTCGATGAGAGTTTCGAAGGGGGTCACGTCATAAGCATATAGCATTAGCTTCGCAGGAAGTATCCGCGTTACTTCACGGGGCCGACTAGTGTCGGCACGTGCATAAAACGTTTTGGTAGCACGGAACAAACGCTCTGCCGCGTATAAACTCTGTTGAACGAGGAGTTTCGTGAGCTACTGATTACGGCGACCTGCTGACAAGAGTAACACAGCGCAGAGTGAGTGTGCACGCGACGAATGACGTGCGACGCATGACCCGCGGGCACTCCAGGCTTGTCGAATGAACACCAACTCGAGCGGTGTTGTTGAGTACCGTTTTACAAACGCCCGCAGCAAGCCGGCTTGGACACTACCCGAAGCGGCGGGCTGGGGGCGGGGGTCCCCGCCAGGGGCTCCACCACGCGCCCGGAGCGACACCACCTTCGGAGGTTGACACACCGCTATTGCAGACAACCAGAGACCGACAGTGGGAAGATACACCATGTAAAGGAGGATCCACTAGGAGAGGCGGCTTTTCTGACAGAAAAGCCGCCTTTGACATAGGAGCACTTCGACGGGCGAATTCTGATCAGTTAGATCGGGGAAGCCGCCTTTAACGAAGGGGCAATGCAACATGCTGCGTCAAATCAGCAAAGCCTACTCTTACGCGTTTACGTGTTGGCTTAAACGGAAGGATATGTGTATCGACGCCGAACATACGTAGGTATACACATCTTTGCAGGGCTGGCGCAGAACATTTATTCCTGTTGAAGTACGTCAAGTAGCCGGCCTCTGCTGTTGTTGGACGGAGTCACCAGTGGTTCGAACGCCAATGTTGCAGCAGACGTGTCAGGCCACCATAAATATTCGTATCAGCAACGGGGACACGGTGAATAAGCTCACACGAATACGCATTTTACGGGAAGGCGACACAGGAATAGTCTTTTCTGGCAGACTCCATCCGTAGAATATTTGCACTTCTGCTCGGCCGTCAAAGGGAGAACAGGTCACCGGTGTCCCAGTAGAGGAAGGGGACTGGAATTGACCGTCGAATCAAGCAAAGTCGATTGAGAACTACCTGGGTCAGGAGTATATAGTAGAGTTATCAACTATGTACTGCGCTTCAACTTAGGTAGGCACCTTTTTCTTATCACTTACGTACTGCGCTTCAACTTACGAAAGCGTTGGTAGTCATCTTCTATCGCTGCAAAGTACATGCTGGCATCACAGTGCGCCGTAAGTGCCTTTCTGCTGGCATCACAGTGCGCTGTAAATGCCTTTCTGCGCTGCAGTGCATTGCACACTTGATCCTGCCTTCGTACACGTGAAATGCGTCTACCTGGGCTTGAGAATGTGTACTATATTATGCCAAAGGCAAGGCAAGCTGCCGCTGGAGATAGCATACAAGCACGTGTCTGCTGCCTGTGGTGCACGGGGCGTGCAAGTTTCACCAGTACATCGAAGCTCATTCGTAGTTGCGGTTAGGGTGCATACGTTGAAATGCATGTGCACTTTTGCACCGCTGAGGAACAGCGTATACACGACAGCACGAAGGGACAACTGCATCCGTAGAAGTGAAGCCGAAGCAACGGTCTGGAAGCGCCCAAAACTGCAGCATTATATTCGCTCCCTCGGTTCTTTATAATACTGTCACATACTCAAATGTAGACGTGAATGTGTATTCACTTTGGCTAACTACTTCTACGTAGGACTTCGCGCGTTTGCTTGCGCCGTTGAATCCTCACGCACACACGTGTACACATGTTCACCATTTAAGAATTTTCCTTGTCAAATGCACGACCCGAATCTTTGCTGTGCAGTTGCAGTGCGTATATACATGTGAGCGTACGTTTACTTTTACCAGGCGATATAGGTCCGTGTATCTATACAAGGTTATCTCTTTTAATGCAGTGTTCTAAGTCTGTCGCCTTCTGTACATATACCCAGGTGGGCGGGCGAGGTCTGTGTGCATGTTTGTAAATATTCCTAGGTGCGCCCACGTAAGTGTAGGTCTGCTTGTGCTCCACAGATCACGCTTGTAGCTACGTGCTGTTGTGCGCTTCTATGGAGTTAGTTACGGTGTTTAGCTGCATATGGACTCCCATCCAAGGGAGGAGCATTTGTGTGTGTGTACAGCTGTGTGCACCTTATTGCTCTTACTGAATGTTTCCAGAAGGTCATCAACTTTTCTGCTGAATTAACCGATCATACTTGTGAGACGCCATTTCGTTGGAGTAGTTCTACCCCAGTGGTCCTATTCAGACTTACACATGTAATAAGCGGATATATACAAGCGTAGAAATTTGTACATATATATACATACATATTGAAAGGAAAATGTAGCTCTGCGTGAAGCGTCAGTAAGTGTGTGAGGTATGCTCCACAACTGTATAAACTGCTCCCCCCTCTTCTCGTAGAAAGGAAATCATGCTATTTGTTTACGTAGAGGCAAGTTCGTCCCTAGAAACACTGCACTAATAGCTCTACATCTCCCGTCAAGGACGCGTGTACCGTTTGACGTCTGAATGCATTAATACGCTCGTATGTTTTGTTGGTTTGTAAGATCCCTACGCCAACCGTACGCAAATGTGATGCCGAGTGTAGACGCACCCGTGAACGACATCTTCGACATACATGCATATATATATATATGACATGTGTATGCTTGTAGTATGCGCGTATCCGCTTGAATGCACGTGCACAAACACACTTGCAGAGAGAGAGGAAGACAAAAAGAGAAGGGAAGAATGTGTACGTGCCCGGGCACCGATAGTTTCCTCAATTGTTGCGCCCTCGTATATATAGTCTATGGGGCTGAACTACTGCGATAGAGATATACCAACAGAGGGCATGAAGGTACCAACACATATGCGCACGCACAGATACGTGTTTATGATTTATACCAGCAAGCGGCATGAATGCATATATACACATGTATATGTATATATGTATGGATGTACACACACACAAGCACATTCAGTACGCATTAGTGTTCACATCTTCACTGCATCGTTGTCGCATCGTGAAAGCTGCTTTTGCTGTTTTGGTGTGCACTTTGCAGGGTAGACGCATGACAAACGCACGCGCGTATGCACATATTTGTAAGTGTGATACGTTGTTATGTAACAACTTACCTATGTGTGTATGTACGTAAGACGGCAAGTGTGCACACACTTCATATATGCTGTAATACCAGCGTGCGCGGTGTGTGTAGAATTAATTCCACCACCCACAGATGCGTACCAAAGAAGATGTGTTCATTCTATACATAGGCATAGGTATGTATATATGCATACATTTGTGTACACAAAGATACAGAAATCCATACACGCGAACCAGTATGTATCACATATACATATATACATATACAATTATATACACCCAGACGAACCAACCATATACACATAATTCCGCTCAAGTATGTGTGCACAAACATGAATATATAAACATGTATGTAGATACACGTGTTCATATATGTACGTGGAGATTGGTATGTGCGAGAGAAGTTCAAGCGAGTGCACTGGCTTGTACTGTGCACCCGCTGGTACCGTCAGTTCCGTTTCGCATGTGTTCGACGCGTAGAAGGACGCAATCAGAGGCATGCAGACGAGGCCCTGTGTATACATACAAATATCAGGAAGGTGGCTGCATGTACTCTTCATCCGATGCTTCTCGAAATGGACGGAGATGCGAGACCCTGTTTTCTAGTCTACGCGGCCGTGCTCGCATGCTTTCTCTCCGGTGTACGTGCCCAGTCACAATCTCGGTTGCCTTTCGCTTCTCACGTGGGTGCCGGACGGCTTACCGCCTTTTTCTGGCGCGGTTTGTACTGTTTCATATCAGACCACGGTAGTTCACCGTCTGCTGGTAGCTTCAGAACCCTTCGAACTACGCTGGAATGGCGTTCACGAACCAAGTTCTTCGTTGTTTATGACTATTCGTGTCATTTTCACAAGTAACAGTTACCAGGGTTACTGCCATTGTGCATCTTAATCATAGCTGTAACCACCTTTCCATCAAATATTTGCACTTCCTCCTTACAGCAGCGAGCTGCTCGTGTGCATGCCGCCCTCTACTGGCAGATGTGCACATTATTTTGTGTGCCTCACACTGTGCACACAATCTTCCCGTTTTCATCCTTATTTCCGTAAGAAAACTGAATTTTTTAGGGTCCTTGATCTCCATGAATACACGTATGTACATAATCACCAGCGTATCCATATGTATAAACTTCAAGTTTCACTCTCTACTTCCATGCATGCGACCATACACGGCCCTAGACGAGACCATCTCACTATCCACGTGCACATATAAGTCTGCAGGCGTGGATGGCTGCATCTAGACATTGACACAGAGTTGAATGTAACTTTAGTTTGTTGATGTAGCTGGAAAAGAGAAACTTGGACGTGCACGGTGAATCATCTATCCCCTGTAAAAGTTCTTCCTCGTCAAGAGAATCGGCACAAATACCTATGGACGCAGCTTCCGTTTTCGTTCTAGGTGCCTTCGGAGGAAAAGGCGGCATTCACTGGCCACCGCAACAAAAAAAGACCCGTGCCTTTTCAGGGCTTTCTGCGGTGTACGTACACTGGACGACTCTATAGGCTGCAAGCGCGCTCGTTTCGTCTTCTCTCTTCCGTCTTTTTTGACAAAAGGGAAGCGTCTTCTACAAAATCGGCGTGAATTTGACGGGGAGATTCTTTTTCTAGAAGTCGGTGCATTATTCTCTGCCGGCAGTCCTGTCCAGCTTCTCCTGCTGCTGTGTGCGACCACTAGCCGTCCTAAGGCGATCGGCCCGACCTACGTTGCGTGCACTTGAAAGACTTCTCTCTATATATATGTATGTTAATATATATATATATATATGTATATAGGAAAGATTGTGCAAGTTCATGCATATAAGTATATCTCTGCATAGTGTATCTCTGCAAAGGTATATATTACGTAACAGTGAGACTGTACGCAGGGGCGCATATACACACATATGCTTCATGCATACATGTACACAGGTGTATCTCCATGTAGATCTTTTGATTCTTTTATGCGTGTGAGTATACAAATGTTTTTGAATATACATCTCATGCTTGCTCCACCAATCCTTATATATATACATATTTATTTGTATTCACACTTATCTGTGATAAGGTACGTACAACTCTACGTACATAATTGGACTGCGGTACATATGCGCGTAAATAGCTGTTTGTACGTGCGTGTATATAAATGGATTTCTGTGTGTATATCTGCATGTGTATGGATGCCTACGTGTGCTGTGGTGTTCCTGCGCACGGGTGCCCACCTGGGCGTGTACACACTTGATTGCACATAAATAAGTTGTAAAGCTACAGGGATGAATCAATACGTCTATTTCTAGACATGAGTGTGTGAACAAAGTCTTTCACATTGTGACCTGCCGTTTGAACGGACGTGCTGCTGGTGCTGCTGTTGCGTCCGATCTTGCCTCGCCTTCTGCGTGTAGACATGCGCACAGATGTATATGTTAAAAAAGTGTACGAAAAGCATGCATATCTATATATATACATGTACACTGTCTGTGGTCGCGTAAGAATAGTTGGTATCAAGAGCATATTCCGATAGTTATATGCACAATATCTTCATATATATATATATATATGTATGAATGTATACACTTAAATTAGCCCTTCCGCATTTGGCAGCGCTGCATCCACTGTTTTCCATGCTCCTGTTGCTGCTTCGCTGACGGCTGGTGGCTTCCACTGTGCGGCAGCAGCAGCGGTCAGGCATGAGCAGTCAGCGGTGTGTACGAAGATGCGGAGATGTGTGGAATGGAAGGTACTACCCCACGCTTCTCCGAGGCAGAGGCAGGTGTATGGAGGAAGACATGCACCACCTGCTGCAGCAGTTTGTGCTGCTGGTGTTGCAGGACAAGTGCAACAGCAGCCACCACCGCAGCAGTAGCAGCAGCAACAGGAGCAGCAGCCACAGCAGCAGTAGCAGTAGCAGCGGCAGCAGTGTTAGCAACAAGAGCGTTGTTGCACGGCGGAGTAGCAGTGATGGGAGCTGCCCAGCAGACAGGAGGAGAAGGGGGAGGAGCAGCAGCAGGGAGAGTATGAACAGCGGCCGTGGCACCAGGAGCAGCAGCAATCCATCGAAAAGACCTGCGTCTTGCGTAGAGGTCGCCCCCGCAGAGCAGCAGCCGCAACAACAGCTGCAGCTGCAAGAGGAGCGGCAGCAGGCGTACGGTTGCGTGCTGCAGCAAGGAGAGCGGCGGGAGCAGGAGCCGCAGCCGCAGGAGGAGAAGGAGCAGCCGCAGCAGGCAGGGCAGACGGAGAAGGTGGTGGAAGAAGAAAAGGTGGGGGAGGAGCACCAGCACAAAGAAGAAGTAAAAGAGAAGTTAATGGAAGAGGGCGCGCTCGAACTTATCGCGTTTCTCTTCTTCAAGCATCGATTTTCTTACATACATGAAACCTCGGCACTCGAAGCGCAGGAAGACGTGTGGCAGCTGCTGCTTCTCGTCTGGCAAAGTACGTTCACGGCAGGCTTGCATGCGCCAGGAACCTTCTGTGTACTCACGTACAAGTACATCAAATTAATACGGAGAGCTATACACCCATACCTGTGCCTATGAATCTGCCTAAACATATACATATATATATATATTTACGTATACATGCAGGTATGCGAGTATGTAGGCGTCTGTATCTGTGCGTACATATCCTTGACTAGACGTACACACAGAGTCACATTCATCTATGTGTGTGTGTGTGTCTCTTTCTATCAACTTACATGTATGTAATATGCCCTTGTACATACACATACATATACCCATGTGTATATATGCGCCTTTGTGTCCATCTCTATACAGCGACATGCAGAAAGGGGCATGTGCCAGTATACATGTATGTACACATACGACGCTATGGATATACAAATATATCTCCCTATTTATATCTACTTCAATATACACGTATATGTATACATATGTGTGCATGTAAGTGTATCTGCGTTTGCGTAGTATATGCGTGCACATATATATATAGTAAGTACGTGCGTCGGTCGCTGTAGCTGTTCAGGCGCTAGCCCTTCCGGGTCGCAGAGCAGGAGAAGGAGAATTTCTGTCTCCCTGCGATGATAATACGTATGTGCACATATTATCTGCCACATATACGTGGACATGTACCAGCTATAATATCTTTTGTGTGCCTGTGCCTCAGCCTGTTTCTGTGCATCTCACACATACGTATAGGCATGCAGGAGGCACGAGGACACGCGCGTCTACCAGCAGTTCTACAACCTTCTTGTGTGCCTGTCTTTGAGTCGTGTTTGCTGATTTTCTCTGGTGATTTACGTCACAGACATCTTCTCTCCATGTGTGTCTTGTGGCCGCGATCTGTCTCCGTCTCCGTCTCTGTCTCCGCTTCTGTCTCTGTGTCTCCGTCTCCCTCACTGTCTATGTCTCTGTGTCTCCGTCTCCGTCTCCGCCTCTGTCTCCGTCTCCCCTCCGTCTCTGTCTCCTTCTCCGTCTGTCTCTGTCTCCGTGTCTCCGTCTCCGTCTCCCTCTCTGTCTCCGTCTCCCTTGCCGTCTCTGTCTCCGTCTCCGCCTCTTTTTGTCTCCTTGTGGACAAGTCCGCAGACGAGCAGTTTAGCGAGAGAATCACCGGATGAATACACATACGCATACCCCTGTCATTTAATGTATATTCTGCCCCTCGCCTCACACGTTACTTTCTGTATTTCTGCTTTCTTGTGGAGTTGACCCTCCGCCTGTGGCTCCGCGCGACCACGGGGTCCTCTCTCTATCTGTCTCTCTCTGTGTCTTTGTCTCCCTTTCTCGGTTTCTCCTGTCCACTATTTGTATTCGTTCTGCTACATTCGCAGCAGATATCTCCATGAGGACTGCTCGCTCTGTTGCGGCCTTCTCTGTTGTCTACCTGAACGTTGGTAAATAGTTCCCTCTCTGTTGCGTAGCTGTTGTCTGTCGCCGTCTTGAATTTCTCGATGTGTGTCTCCTATTTCTCTCTTTCGCGTCCTCTGTGTGGGTCCGTTGTGCTGCTCGCTTGGGGACTGCAACGTGCACCTTGGCCGCGTGCAGCAGCGCCGTCCTCCTAATTTTTCCTCGTAGAAACATCTTCGTGAACTCTCCTCTACGGTTCCTCTGCCAGAAACTATTTGCATGGCCGCAAGCTCACATACGCATAAACGCCCATCCATACGTTTATACATATATGGACGAGAGCGTACGAAACTGTCTCCATAGATATGTGTGTGCAGGTGACTGTGTGTGAAACGGTGTACGTACGTCCTCAAACACATGTACGTATCCCTATATATATGTATATAGGACGATGTACAGCCTTCACATATATATACATGTAGGACAGTGTCCGTACCTCCTAATACGTTTATACATATCTATACATATATGTGTGTATGTATATGTGTATGTCCGCATGTATGTAGGGCGGTGTAGGCAAACCCGCTTACGTATGGAAGACGGTGTATGTACACCGTACTACGTATATGCATGTGTACAAACGTAGACATAGGAGGAGGGAGCAAAGAAACACAAAATATATCTTTTCCTTCTTCTTTACTATCTATGTGAATATATAGAGAAAGAACTATAGATACTTAAGTACTTATACACGTTTATATACGTGTACATATGTATGCAAGGAGAGTAAGGAAGTGAGAGAAAACAGGTACTTATATCGCGTTGTCTCTCCTGTATACATATATTCATATATGCTGCGTGAGTATAGGGATGCATATTAGCGAGAAGGAGAGAGAAGAATAAGTTAAAAGAGGAGTTTTCCGTTATTTGTGTCTCTGTGATGACGGGGGGGGGGGGGGCTCTCTCCATCTATATGCGTTTATATATATATATATTTACATACGTATATCTGTGGAGGGCGGTGCGTAGGGATAGCTGTATATACGTAGAGTTTTATATACGTGCAGGCAGCAAAACGCCGTGCGGCTCGCTAGATAGAAAGCGAAGGTCTCTGGAAAAAGTAGACCGAAAGATGAGGACACACTAGTAAGTTTAAGCAAATGCGTCGGGCTTGTGCTTCTCTAACTTTTCTGCTGCAGCACTTTTTGCTTCTCCTCCTCCCCCTTCAGTTCCCCTTGCCGCTTTTCTGAAAACGAGCGGCAGCAGCAGCAACAGCAGCGGCAGCAACAGCAGCAGCAGCAGTAGGAGCGGCAGCAGCAACGGGACGTACGGTGGTAGTAGCAGAATGCGGAGCAGCAGCAGCGCAGTTGGTCGAGCGGTAGCAGCAGCAGATGGTGGGGGTCGCTGTTCTGCAACAGCAGACCCGACTGCTGTGAGGGTGTCTCGTCCTGCAGCAGCAACTGCAACAGGAGAAGCACCAGAAGCAAGAGTAGGAGGCGGGACAACAGGAGGAGCCGCTATCACAGCAGCAGGAGGTGGGGGGAGGGACGCTGCTGTTTGCTCTGACTCTGATTTTACAAAGGACAATTTTGGAGAGGAGTACCGATTTGTGTACCGGGCGGGTTGCATGCTGCTGCTGCCGTGGCTTCTATATTCGGTTCCTGAATCTAAGCGTTTGCAGCAGAAAGGCAGCAGCCTTGATCCTCCACCCTTTCCCCTTCGCCAAAGCAGCAGCAGCACGTCTGCCAGCGACACTGCCAGCAACAGCAGCAGCCAACACGACTACAGCCGCAGCAGCAACATTCGCTACGGCAGCAGCAGCAGTTGTCCCTGCAGCAACAGCAGTACTTACGACAGCAGCAGCAGCAGTTGTCCCTGCAGCAGCAGCAATACTCAAGACACCAGCAGCAGCAGCAGTTGTCGCTGCAGCAGCACCGGTGATCTAGTCAACAGCAGCAGCACTTGTCGCTGCAGCAGCAGCAGTAACCGAGACACCGGCAGCAGCAGTTGTCGCTGCAGCACCAGCAGCCGCGGCGGGAGGGACGGGGGAGCGACTCATGAGCCTCCTGCTCCAGGATCAGGAGGAGGGAAGATATTCTCATTACCGGTTGTTCTTCGCTTGTCCATAGGTATGTACGTCAACCGTTTATTTAATTGTTTAGGTTCTTCTCTTGTGTATTCTCTCCGTTTCTGTTGTACGCTCTCTCCGTAGAGTCGTTCTTCTTCTGCTCCAACTTGCCCTCTTTCCTTGTCCTTCCTTCTTCTCGAATGTGTGGGTCGTTGTATTCTCTCCCCATGGCTACACGTATTGGCCAGGATGTACGTCGAATTACATACATGTGTATGTCTATATATAGATAAATATCATCTAAGAGAGTACCAGGTGGAGGTGCCTCCTCCATCACAGAGGGTCACACATAGACAGGTATATGGAGAAAGAGAGAGACAGAGAAAGATAGAGAGGAAGAAATCTTCGCTATAAGTGCGGTGTTCATATATTAATATCTATTTATATTCGGATGTACCTATCTGTATTCGTGTATCTATATCTATCTATCTATCTATATAGATAGATAGATATCAATCTGTATGTCTATCGTTCTATCTACATATATATATATATACAGATGTGGATATGCGTGTCTCTATTTCTGTATCTATATTTATATACGTCCGTCTGTGTGTCTATATGTACACGTGTTTCTGTCTATCTGTCTTCATGTATATGTGTATGTGTCTCTCTATCTGTCTGCATCTATATATATGTATGTGTATAGCTTCTTACAGAGTGATATATACGTGGGTACCTATACATGCATATAAAGACGTGTGGCTGCATTTTTATTCTACATGCATGCATGCATCACTGTATATATATATATATATATTCTTACAGACGTGTACATGGCTGCGTACATATATATATATATATATATATTTATGTATAGGAGAACGTGTGACTCCATTTCTTCTTCTACCTCCACCTATATGTATATGTACAGCTTCTTCTACAGAGTCATACGTGCAGGCCTCTCCACATATGGCTATTGATGCATTTCTGGCCTCTTTCTATTTCTTTTATAAACACAGGCTTTTCGTGAGTCCCACTACATGACCTCTCAAATACGCGTGGGTACGACGTGTTGTGGACCCGCTGTCTCTTCCTGCTGTCTTCACTTTGGCCCTCTGTAGTACTGGAGAACCCCCGCACTGCCGCAGCTGTTCTCTCTCTTTTCTTCGTTTGCTCGGTCTCCCTATTTTCTTGACGTCCCTCTCTTCAGGTGCATGCAGCACGAGTAAATGTGTATCTGCGCCCCCAAGGCAAATACGTAGACGTGCAGCTCTCTGGACAGAGACACAGAGAAGAAAAAGCGAGGAATACTTAGAAAGAAGAAAGCGATACGAGCCGGGTCTTCGTATATCCTGGCCCATACATGTGTGCCCGCTTCTCATATATACGGAGAGGCAGAGACAGGTGGAAATCCATCGAGAGAATAGGAGGAGAACAGAGAGAAGTATGGAGGGGGAGGGGAAATCGGAAGACAGAGAAGGACAGAGAGGTAGGGAGACAGCGGTGAAGAGACGCAGAAGAAGAGAGGGAGAGGAAATGGCTCTGCATATGGCGTCGTTCCTTGTATATAGGCGCAAGGGTATGATATATGCTCACCCAGATACATACATACATATATATATAAGTGTATATGAATATGCATACATATGTGTAGAGGGAACCAGCGGTAGAGAGACAGAGACTGAGACATGCAGAACGAGAGAGAGATAGGGAATAGATCTATGTATCTTCGCTCTTATATAATTGCCCAAGTATGCTGTACCCATTCCCCTATATACATACATCCATCTACATATATACATATATATAGAGAGAGAGCGATAGAGAGACAGACATGGAGAGATAGGGAAAGAGAGTTATATGAAATGGGATTGTACGTCTTCGCTCACATATATTTTCCCGTGTATATGAACATTCCCCTGTATAAAGACATTCACGTACGTATATACAATATGTACACGTCCATATATATATATACACAGAGAGAGAGAGAGCGGTAGAGAGACAGATATGGAGAGATAGAGAAAGGGATATATATGAAATGGGTCTGTATATCTTTGCTCTTGAACAGGTTCCCATGTATCTGATATGTATTCCCCTATGTAGGCATATACATATGTATATATCTACATACATGTATACATGTGTATACACACAGAGAGAGAGAAAGGGCGAGATCGAGAAGCGTTCGTGTGAGTGAATTAACGAGTGAATACGCTCGTCAGGTTTCCTCCTCGAACGTGGCTGTTTTTCTGTATTTTCTTCGTCTTTTTCTGTCTTCAGCAACGGTGGAGAAGATGGTCGAGGTCGCCCGCTGCTGTGTCGAAAGGAAAGAACTTGTTGATGTAGGGCGCGCGCTGCAGCTGCTGTGGGGCTGCGGTCGCCTGCAGCTCTCTGTGTATGCGGCAGCAGAAGAAGCAGCAGACCGCCTTGGCCGACCTCTTTCAATCAACAAGAAACTTCTTCTTGCCGCTGCTGCTGAGTAAGAGGAGAGAGCGACACAGAGACAGGGAGACACCGAAACAGAGAGAGACAGGCAGAGAGAAAAAAATATGGAGAAGACGAGAGACGGAGACAAAACGCGAGAGCACGGAAGAAGGCAGAGACGTCGAGAGAGAAAGAGGAGGGAAACGAAAGGAAGCAGAAAAAGACAGGAAGGTGTCCATGTGTATATGTACGTATACGTACACATACACAGATAGGTATGTATATATAGTTGCTCCTGTCTTCGCGACAGACAGATATATGTAGGCAGACAAGTAGATAAGTAAACGATTCAGATGTACAGAGAGGTATCAATACATAGGTATACAGATAGCTATAAATATATATGTGAATATGTAGAAGGAGACGGGTACAAGTGTATATGTGCAGACAGGTACAGATAGATAAATATACAGATATTTATAAATACACATGTATATATAAATGGATGGGTAGAATTGTAGATATAGGTAAATAGATATAGAGATTGTTATGAATAAACATATATATATATACTTGGGTGGGTAGGTTGGTGGGTAGGTTGATCCACGTGTCTGTCTGTGTAGATCTATCATAGATGTATATATGAAGACAGATAGGTGAATAGAGTGTTATATAGGTAAATCTCTATATAGAGAGTGGTTTAAGCACTCCGTGTATATATATATATATAAATATAGGGTACATCACATATGTATATATGTATAGATAGATCTATCATAGATGTATATTTGAAGACAGATAGATGAGTAGACTGTTATAGGTAGATCGCTACATAGAGGATGGTTTAAGTCCTACATATATGTAGATATATGGTACTTTGTGTGTAGGTACATAGATAGGTAGGTCTATCAAAGACGTACGTGTGAAGACAGATAGGTGAATAGATTGTTTTATAGGTAGATCTCTCTATAGAGGGTGGTTTAAGTACTACGTACATATGTATATATGTGTATTATAAATATATGGTACTTCATATATAGATAGGTAGATCTATTCTAGACATGGATGTGAAGACAGATCCGTGAATAGGTTGTTGAATAGGTGAACCTCTATCTAGAGGGTGGCTTCATGATCATACATATATATGGTGTATATCAATACACATACGACACTACTTACATGAATATATGTGTAGCTATTATAGATGTATACGTGAAGATACATCGGTGAATAGGTAGTTGAATAGGTAGCGACCTACATAGGGGTAGTTTACGTAGTACACATATATATATGTGTTTGTTTGGGAACGAAGGAGACAACGTAAATATTTAGGTGAGTCCTATTTTCGATAAAAAGGTATTTCTATATGTCTTCTCCTTCTTGTCTACTTCCGTGTCGCGAGTCATAAACGGCTCGTTTGATCTGCTGGTGTGAAAATGTGTTTCCGCAGAAACGAAACTTCTCTGAAAGTGGAGCGGCCTGATGCAGTGAGTTTCCCCCCCTTTCCACAAGTTGTTTGCTGCCGTCGCTTCCTCGCTTCATTTCACGCATATCTTCCTGCATCTACTTGCAGACTTCACGACAGCCCCTTACCCCCCTCCCCCTCCCCCCTGCATGCAGAGACGACTACCCAGCTACCTGCTCTCATCTTACAATAGCATCATATGCATACCTATATATACGTATATGTATATGTATAGACGTGCAGCGTATGTAGATGTAGGCGTGCCTACATCTGCGAATATTTAATTCTGCAAATGCCTTGGTGAATTTCTTCCCCTCAATTCTGTGAAAATGTAGACGTGGATGTTTGGCTTGTATACATATATATATACACGTATGAGTACTGTGTACGTATTCTATATCTATATATATGCGCCTACTGTGTGTGTTATCTATATATGTATATGTCTACTGTTTATATATATTATATATATGCCTCCTGTGTATGTATTGCGTGTTTATATTATATATAGAGAGAGAGAGATGAAGAAAGAGATATGTGTGTGCCTGCTGTATATGTAATATGTGTATATGTATACATATACGCCTCCTGTGTATGTAATATATATATATGTATTCCTACTGTGTGTGTATTATATATATATATGTATATATATATGTATATATGTATATATATATGTACATACTTGTCTACTGCGTATGCAAGCCTATATATATGTGCAGAAACATTATCGTGGGTTCTTTAACATTTGTAGAGAGATAGAACTACACATGTGTATGTGAATGCACGTCCTTTTATTCTCTCCTTTCGTGTGTCTCTATGTCTGTCTTTGTGTCATAAGTAGGTGCACTCTATAGACGTGAAAGTCTCTCTATATGTAGAAGGATCTAAGCGACGGTGAGGCCAAGAGATTGCCGGAAGACACGTGCTCATTTTTCCCACGAATATGACTTCGTTTCGTTTGCACCGTTCTACCTGCCTTTCTTCACTTCTCCCCGACCCCCCCTCCCACCGGCTCGGCTTTCTCGTTTCTTCTACTCAACAGCTGGGCGAAGCTCGGCTGCTTCCACCTCTCTTGCTGCTGTCCCTGTCCGGTTGTTGTTTTCCCCCCCCCCTCCTCCCCTCTCTATCTCCTTTCTTTTTGCGACTTCCTTCTTCGTTTGCTGTTCCTGCCTGTGCGTCTTCGTTCGCCTTCCCAGCGATCTATCAAAGCGGACCTGACAGCAACCGTGGGGCCGCTGCTGCGCGTCCTTGATCGCCTGCAGCACGAAGCAGCGGCTGCTGCTGCTGCGACTCCATCGTCTTCTTCTCTTCCTTCCTTTCCCGCGCCTGCCTCTCCTGCACCGTATTCTTTCTCTTCTTCTTCCTCGCGTCCTTCGTTTTCTGCTCGTCAAAAAAGGGGGGCAGAAATTTTCGTCCTGCAGCTTCTACCAGCAGCGACGACGACTCTGCTGCTGCTGCAGCTGGTGCGGGTGCAGTCCCCTCCTCGCGAGACCTACACGCCGCCTTCCGAGCCTGTCTTTCTTCTCTTACAGTAAGCTGGTTAAGGAAACAGGAACACCCAGAAGCAATTTATCAAGAGACAGAAGTCTAGGACAGCACACATACACGAAGATCGAGGCCACGTGTAGAAAGAGTAACATACATATATATATATATATATATATATTTATATATGGAGACAATAACAAGTACACTCTCTCTATATGTGTATGTGTATATTGCATTTGGTACTAATGTGTGCAAGGAGAACCCCGAGGAAAGTTTCATTCTCTTCTCCAAACGCTTTATGGAACAAAAACCACCGAAACATATATACATATATATGTGCAAGGGAGAAGAGACGAATAGAGAGACCTACGGTGCCGTGGAAGTCTTGCATCTTGTGAATGTTGCTTTTGATTTGTAGCGAGGCCGAGACACGGAAGGGAAAATATTCTCTGCTGAGGAGAAAGTACGTCTACGGATAGATTGACGACGAGAAAGAGAGCAAGCGACCTGCACGTGCGTATACACACATATGTATATGACGATATTTTCTTAAGTACTTAAATGTAGAGTATATAACTGTGAGCAGGCATACAGGACACGTACGTATATATATAGAATTGACTTCAGGTACATACGTACAAATCTGTGTCTATGTCTCTAAGAACAGAGACGATACGTATATATATATATATATATATATATATAAGTAAGCCCTCCTTACATGTATGACTGTGTATACGTATGTATATGTATAAGTATCCTTTCTGCATATTACTGTGAATATACATGTATATGTGTATATTTTAAAGATCTACTGACGCATAGGACTGTGAATATATCTATGTTTATATATATATATATATATATATGTGAGAGGCCCGTCTTACATATCTGACTGTGAATATCAATCTATGTACATATATATATATATATATATATGTCAAGGGAGAAACGTAGACAGATGGAGAGCGGAGGCAGAGAAGTGTTCAATGGTCGCTTTTCTACCATGCGAGAATGTGCGTAAAAGGGGGAGTGTTGTCGCAAGGAGAATTGCCGAAGGTGCGTATATGTGTGTAGGTACTTCCCGAGTAGGTAGGGATGGGAAGAAGAAGAAGAGATAGCGACAGAAGTAGTAAATGCTTTTCGTAGAGAGGAGTCCCTGGAGTGAAAGGAAGGAAAGTTGTCAGCGAGGAGAGCTTCCTGATTTGACGGACTCCTCGTCCTTTTATGCAGGGCGAAACGCAGAAATCTGCAGCGACGGAGCCCGTCGAGAATTTTCCACTAAAAGATCAAATATCGCTCAGTGTTGACCCGACTTTGGGAGGGAAAGTCGCACGAATACAAAAGGCTTTTTTCACCCCACCGAATAAAAGTAGAAAGTATACACACACACGCATAGAGAGAGAGGGAGCGATGTATATATATAAATATATGTACGGACGTATATTTGTGTGAGGCTCGAGCTACGTAGACGCACATTTACGTACAGACGTCCACGCATAAACATCCATCCACATCCCTACGCACGTGTATATATAAATAAAGGTACACTGGTATATATGTCTATATCTATATCTGTCTGTCTTTATCTATGTCTATATATGAATGTATACAAACGGAGGCTCATATATATATATATATATATCGGTAGGTACGTGTGCGTAGCTGCGTGTAGCTATCTGTTTGTGTACCTGTATGTATATACGCAGATGTAGGTACGCACGTATCAGTAAATAGAGTCATTTATAGCTTTGCATCTATATAGCGGTGTCTCTGCGTATTTATAGAGGTATATGACTTTCGTTTACATTCTCCCCCTGTCTTTCTTTCTCTCTGTCTTTGCACCCGTGTAGCCCCATGGGTGTACGTGTAAATATTGTCGTTTTTTTCATCATATCGTTTCCCCTTTCTGAGTCTTGCTGCCCTTTTTGTCTGCTTTCCCTGCTGCGTTGAAGGTCCCTTTCTTTTCTTCTTCTTCCCGCGTCAATATATTCTTCAGACACTCCCGCTTCACTTGCCGCGAGGCTTCGTTCATTGTGCGCCCTGTTGATGTGGTGCCGATACGTCCTTTTCTCACGGGAGAAACTCCTTTCTGACATTTGTTCTCCACGACTGCCTTTTTTGCTCGTTCTTCCTCTCTTTCTACTTGACCGTCTCGTTGGCTGCCTGTTTTCTTCGCGTCGGGACTACTGCGACAGCAGAGGCCGCTGGGAGAGGAAATGGTTGCTTGTTGCTGCTGCTTTGCTGCAGGAACTTGAAGAGGAAGAGCCGCTTCCCTGGACCAGCGGCGGAGCTCGCCAGCAGAAGGGGAAGCAAATGTCATAAAAAAGAAGCACCGACCCACGCGAACAGCAGCAGCAGCACCAGCTCTTCGTTACCTTCAAGAGAGAAAAGAGAAGAAAACGCAGCAGCGGCAGAAGCAACCTGCTTGTCTTTTCGCTTTCCCCGGGAAAGGTGACGAAGAGGAAGAGAAGACGGCGCAGCTGCCGGTGCAGCAGCCGAAAGAGCAGCAGAGCAGCAGCCGCCACCGTAACAGCAGGAGCAGCAGCGAAAGAAAATGTGCATCCACCGTCCCCTCCTGTAGGAAGAGCAGTAGGCTTGTGAACTGCTTAGCTTACATATCTGTAGCAGACACAGGACGAGAAACACTTCTCTTCGCAGCAGTTACAACCGTTTGAAGTTGCGTCTTTTTCTCCTACCGTGGGAACGAGGAGGGGCAAACCACCAGGATAGTTGCCTTCCTTTCCTTGCAGAGAGCACCGACCAGAAAAAGCTGCCGTCGCTTGTCGTAGTGCAACAAAATCTCTCTCCCTCTCTTTCGGCAGCAAATCCCGTTCTTCTTTCTAAATTCAGTCTTTAAAGGGAAACAAACAAATCACTATATACATATATACATCTATATATGTTCGCCTATATGGACTTATAGATGTACGTATGTATGTTAGTCCTTTCGTGTTATATATCTGTGCATATATATATATATATATCTGTATATAGGTCACTAGATTATCGAATTGTTTGCAGGTGTAGATGTGGACATACATCTATAAGAATGTATCTGTGTAATTATGTAGGGAAGTATTCATAGACAAATATATATATATATATATATTATGCCTGTGTGTGTCTGTGTGAGCATTTACCTGATGTGTGGTACCCGCCAATAAATGGGGTAGGAGTCCGCGTATACGTTGTGACCGGTTCTACGTGAAGTTGTATATATATATATGCATACATGTGTGGGTATATCTCTTGTCTAGGGAACTATTTATCTACCATTATATGTATGTGTACATGTATTGCGTAAGGAGGCGTGCAACGCATTTGTCCGATGACTCTTGCTAGGGGAAAAGTGTGTGTTTGGGTCAGCTCTTTAACCGTCCTGGGCGGGCCTCTGTTTCTCTACAGCAATTTTGTATGAATTCTACACAGGCTTCGTGGCGAAGTGTCCCGCTTCATACTCGCGGCAGGAATGTGCGCCACTGCCAGGGACAGATGTTATTCGTGTTGAAATATGTTAGAGGTACAGGCACGTGGACCCGTGCCCGCGTTTGCCCGCGCAGCTGAGGTGTACGTACACCGCACTGACCTCTTGCAGAACAGTTTCCCACAGTATTATTCCGTGCAATTGGGGTGCATATGCAGCGCGCGTACCTCTGGCTAGAATTATTTATTTTAGCCACGCTAACGTAGTACGCAGTTGGGGTGTACACACACCGCGTTTGCCTGTGTGTAGAATTTTTTTGCACGTTCACTCACGCAGATGGGGTGTACGTACACCACACATCTCCCACAAAAACGTACGCAGGGGGGATGCAGCGACATCACAGTCACCTCCTTCGGACACCCAACCTACGCAGAATGGGTATACGGGCACCGCACCCACCATCTCTGTCTAGAAACTATGGCCACTTAGGTGCATCATTACCAGCCACTGCCCACATCACGTAACCACATGCATATATATATATATATCTATATATATGTAGGCGAGTTGCTGCATCATTACAAGTTAGTGCCTACGTTCCATATCCAGGTATATATATATATATATATATAGGGAGCTAGATGCATCACTACAAGTCACTGCCCACATCACGTATCCACAAGCATATATATATATATACACGTGAACGTCAGTGTAGAATTACGTATGATAAATGTGTGTATTATCCATCCCCACCCTAAAGAGACGGGCGGTAGTGTGCTACAGCATAGATGCTACACGCATAGGTGGAGCAGCCAGATGGCTCAGCGCAGCAGCAAACGAAGAAGTGCTTTATTTCTACTTCTACACCCATGTAACTGCGCCAGTTGTTCTATGCGTGTATATGTCTGCAATGTAAATGTATGGAAATTTAATCGTAGACAGAGGCACTCGAGCGAATACTAACAATATGTATATGCATGCGTATACATACATATGCATGTGTCTGAGGTCTGCCGATTATGTGAACACATGTACGCGTGTAAAGGCAGTACAAAATATAGTTCTGTGCAGAGCACGGTTATCCATGTTTACACGCCGAATTCGTGTGCATGTATATATGTATATATATATATGTATGTACATACTCTGCGAATAATAGATACACATTCATGTATATGGCTTCTAGGTAAAATAGTATTTGTATACTTTGCAAGATTCGTATATATATATACGAACCTATATATAGAGAGGTATATCGACTGACGAGATATATTTCTCGCGTAGTCACGTGCACGTGTGCTTGACCCACCAGCCCTGCCTGTAGAAGTGCTGCTGTAAATAGCTGTGCATGCGTTTCTGTGTACTTATATCGTAGAGGCAGAAGTGGGTATAGATTGCAGCGTCTTTTCCGTCGCTTGTTTCTGGTTGCTCGTTCTGTTACAGCCTCTCGCTTTAGCTTCCGGTCGGTTCCACTTTCTTGCGTTGACATTTAAAACTTTTCGCACGACAGCTACACAGTCTCTGAGAACCACGTCTCTCTCCGTATGCACCGTACACTTGCGACTGCATTCGTGTCGCCTAGAGTAGCGCAGTCACCGTCGAACGAGCAATCGCACCCCCGCAGGGCAGTCACCGTCGAACGAGCAAATGCGTCTCTTCCTTGTTCTTCGTGTTTACATGCGACGTTCGCATGCTGTTTAAAGATGAGGCGCTGTGGCTTCACCTGAGGCGGTACCGGGACAGCAGCGCCGCAGCAGCAGGCAGAAAGCAGCACGGCAAGGACAGCGGTCGCACCAGAAAAGAGCCGACGACAGTAGCATCAGCAGCAGCGGACGCACAAGTAGTAGCGGGAGCAGGAGCACGAGCGGCCTTCAAGGCAGCAGCAGCAGCAGAGACGGCACCAGGAGCCGCAGTAGTAGAAGAAGTGGCAAATGCAGGAACAACAGCAGCCGCGCCAAAAACAGCGGAAGTGGAATAGCGTCAAAGCAGGGGTAGCAGGAGCACGAGCAGCCCATGTAGCAGCGTCAGCACCAGCGGTAGCACCGCATGCGTCTCCGTTGATCGCGGCGTTGTCTCGACGCTGCTGCAGCAGCAGTCCTCGTAGCTGCCGTCACGTTGAAACGCGAAGAGGAGCAACCGCAGAGCAGGCAGCAACAGCCTGCGGCAATGGCATATTTCCTCTCAAAATTTGTTTGTGTTTTAATTGCCTCCGCTGCGACGCAGCAGCAAAGTGCGTCGAACGAACAAAAGTAGCATGTGGGGGAGCAGGCTAACGAGGAGGACATGCAGAACTTGCACCTCGTGCTGCCGTGCCAATAATGCTGCTGCTGGTGCAGTACGAAAGACGCTGTGTGCAGTGCTGCTACTAGAACAAGTCTTCCAGCTACAAGGGTTGCTGCAGCGCTAAGGCTGCTGCCCCTTCATCTGAAATGCCGGTGTTCGTACGGCTGCCGCTACACTTATTCACGTGCTGCTGTTGCTGCTGTCAAGCGGCTGCTATCCGAGCTGCACTGGTCTGCTAGTGCTGTCGGGCGGCCCCGCTGCTCCGTTGCTGCTACCGCTGCAGCTGCATCCGCACGGGCTTTGAGAGAGGGCCCCAAAGGATCGTTCAAATGTCGAAGATTTATTCGTTTTGTACACGTAGTAGCCCTACCTGTAGCTGGTGTTGCATGCATCAAATAGTTCTTTCCTCTTTGTTTATCGCTCTAACTATATGTACGTATCTATTTATATTGGCCTGCCCATTCACGTCTATATATACATATATGCGTAAGTATGGTAAATTCTCTCTCTTCTATATATATACATATATATATATAGGATATGACTACGACGATGGCAGCCGTGGGTACCTCTAGACACCGACTGCATGCAGATCGACAGATGAACTTCTAATTTCTGGCCCTGCAAAACCTGCGCGTGTGGGCTACGTACAATCTACCGTTTCAGCATGTGTATCTGCGAGTGACGATATTTCTCTGTGTGTCTCTTCGTGTCTCTCTTTCAATAGTGAACTGATAAAGAATCAGCTGTCCTTTCGCTGAGGAGGAGAGACGCAGACAAACAGTCGGAGAGGCATTCATGCATATCTTGAAAATTCTTTCAGCAACCACGTTGCTGCATGCGCTTTCTGGTGCCGTGTCTGTATCAAGACGCCGGACACATACGTGTGCGCATGCAGATACTACGTACATACGTATGCACCAGGACAGAGAGAAACATATAGATAGACATATGTAAAGATTCGTATGGTGCACACGTGTAAACACTCATATAAGAACAACCCCTACCTACTGCATACGCACCACTCACATGGGCAAAGGAGTCTATATACACATACATATATACATATATATACATATACATGTATATATATACATATACATATTTATATGTACATACATGGATATACGCTACTGTGGACTCCACGCCGTTCTAATGCGCAAGCCCACGTATGCTTATATATGTATGTATATGTATATGTCTGTTGTTCCCTGTGTATACACTGATGTTGACGGTAATCAAGTGTGCACACACAAATGTACAGATACATATATATATATATATATAATCCTATAGATGGATACGTATGGAGATACGTGGAAATAGAGACAGTGACACAGAGAGGACCGTAGATGACTATTCTATGATCTTCAGGACGCCGTCGTTGTAAAGGGCGAGGAAAATGCTTCTTTGATGAGCAGCAGAGGAACAAACGGTGCGGTGGTCTGCCCCGGGCGTTTGGATGAACTGCACCACCCCACACACACGCACACACACCACAGCAGCAGCAGCAGGAGCAAATGCATGCCCCTCCGTCGCACCGGGCGCGCAAGAGCAGCAGCTGCAGCAGCAAATGTGCGCGTTCCCCCCGAGCCCCCCTCCCCCCCGACACATCGCCCATGCAGCAGTAGCAGCACATGAGCAGCAGCAGACATGTTCGCTTGCAGCATTAGCAGCAGCACGACAGCAGCGGAGCCGCCCACACGCAGCAGCAGCAGCAGTACACTTGTCCGCACGCAGCAGCGCAGCAGCAGCAGCACAGCAGAAGCAGCAGCAGCAAAGCAGGAAATGTGTGTCAATCTCCGTGCATGGCGCAGCAGGAGCAACAGCAGGAGGACTCTCTCGTGCAGCAGCATCAGGTCCCCTGCACCGCCTCCACGGCGCGGGCTGCAAGTTGAATCGGCCGTTTCCTCAAGTGCCACTCTTTCCCTAGAGAATATCTACTCAATCTAATATATATTTATATATACAACTACACGTGCCCATATCGACGACAACTCTACAAATAATACAAATCTGACCACAACCACATGTGTAGGGTACACACACATATATTCACAGACACAAACACCCACACATATATATGTATATATATGGATTCTCTTGATATGTAGGAAGGCCTTTCTGCTTGTGGGGAGACAGGGTCAATACGCCTCACATACCCCTACACACACATCCACACATATACACGGGTGGATACAAAAAGAAGAGAAAACATAGCCGCAAATGTTCTCCCACTACATACATGTGCACACATATATATACGAATGAGTATATATATATACATATATATATGTATGTGCTTGTGTACTTATATGTGTATAAGTACCCTGTGGATATTTACTTATGTGGGGATTGTAGATATCCTGGCTCTCCCGCTCCTTCTCTCTCTTCCTCTCTCTCTCTAAATGTATATATATATAGTGCTTGTCATGTAGGTATGTGACTATGGAATATATATATATATATATATAGACAGATAGATAGATAGAATATGGAAATTGAGTTATGATATATATGTATACGTGTATGTAGGCATATGTGTTAAGAATGTGGACGTTGAGTTGTACGCGTGTGTTTAGAGGCGTCTAGGCTGTCTCTGTCTACACGTATATCTACCCGTATATATATTGTAGGTATGCGTATTACGTAGAACACTTATATATGGGACGAAGTATTCACATGTATATGGGAGTATATATATATATGTATATGTATATGTATATGTTGGGTTTCTTTGTTCTTGGGACTGCCCCCTGATGGGCTGCACGCGGCTGCTACTGCGACGTCTCTTGCTGCGGTACTGCTGCGACCCCTGCTCCTCTGCTGCATGCACTTTCTTCTTTTCATTATCTCTCTCTCCCCCGTATTGCCCTGTCCTTCGTTTAACCTCTCCTATACAGAAAAGTCGCTGTTCATCGGTATTTACACTAGCAGACTCCCTGCTGTCCTTCCTTCTCGTACCTCTACGTGCGGGCCTTCAGTACAACGCGGACAAGAGCGAAAATTTCTTGCAGCAGCAACTCCACCACGTTGTGGCAGCTGCTTCTCTTTTCTTTCTTCTTCTCCTCCTTGTCTTTCTCTTCTCCTTCCCCACCCCCCGTCTCTGCTGCTGCTGCTCCCTCCCCGACCGCACACTTTCTCGATCTTCTCTCTCCTCGCTTTTCGCGGCTCTCTTTTTCTTCGGTGTCTCCGCTCCCCCGGCAGCAGCGATTCTTCTCTGCAGAGCGCGTCCGCGTCTTCCTCTCTCCCCTCCCCCCCTTCCCCCCAGCAACAGCGGTGGCACGCGCAGCAGCCGTGGCACCGGCACCAGCAGAAGCAGCAGCACGTGGTGTTGTAACCGCGCGGCCCGGAAGCAGCGAAAAAGACGCAGACGGAGGAACAGCAGCACCAGCAGCATCAGTCGCAACAGCAGCAGCATCAGCAGCAGCAGTGTGCAGTCGCTGTGTTGCGCCGTTGCTGTCGCTGTATGTTTCTCGCTGGGAAAAAGCAGGAGTCTCTCCCTCTTCACTTGCTTCTCCTGTTGCTGCTCCTGCTGCTGCAGATCTTCCTGCTGTTGGTGCACATCTCACTGTTGTACCACAAACCGTCTGCTGCTCTTGCTGTTGCTTCGTTGTCTCCTCAGCAATTGCAGCAGCAGCAGGAGAGTGCAAAGGGCTTTCTGCAGCAGCGACAGTTCTCCCATTTGAAACAGGCGTTTTTCCGCGCCGCAGCTGCTGCTGCTCCAGCGTACCGCTGCTGCTGCTGCCAACCTTGCCCAAGAGGCGCTGCTGAGTGGGAAAGAGAACCGGCTGCTGCTCTACCTGCCTCGTCTCCTGCTGCTCCTCTTGAGATTTGCACTGCTGCAGATGCTCACCAACGACGGTAAGCCGCTCCTGCTGCTGTTGCTGCTTCCCTGCGCTTCCTCCACTCTCCTCTTGCTGCTGCTGGTGCTGTGTCTTTTCACCTGCAGCAGGGCAGATCTCTGCATCCGGTTGTTTTCCCACACAAGGTGCAACAGCAGCTTCGTCATGGCCTCTTGGCTGCCCGTCGTCGACAGTGGCTGCTACTGCAGCGTCCAAGTGCTGCTGCTGCTGTTGCTCCGTTGTTGCACGCGGTCCACGCTGGAAAAGCTCAGCCATGGAGGGAAGAGACGCCACGTTGCTGTCTCTGTCTCCTTCTTCTTCTTCTTCTTCATTTTCGCTTGCGAAAACTTTGCCTGCCCGACCTGTTCGCCAAGCCAGAGCGTCGTCTGCACGTGCAGCAACGGGAAGCTGCTGTTGACTAAGACTCCTCTTTCTGCGGGTGCTTCTCAGGTGTCTGTACATCCCGTCAGTTGCAGCAGCAGACACCCCACAAGGGTGGCGCTCCTCTAACCGGGGCGACGGGAACAGCTGCTGCATGCTGTTGTAAAAAGTGTCACTCTTTTCTCTTTCTTCTTCTTCTTTGTCCTTTTCTTTTTCTTCTTCGTCGCCTACAGCCTTTGCGTCTACTCTGTCGCTTCCTATATTTTGACGCTCGTTTTCGTATGGAGAAACCGTACGCAGCTGCTGCACGGACGGACGGCAAGACTGCTGCTTCTCTGTGAGCGCGTGCATCGCCCACACAAATTCCTCGGTAGCAGCCTCGCCGTCGGCTGCCGCTCGCTCCTCTGCTGCTGCTGTCTCTCCAACTGCGCGTCCTGCTGCTTCTGCCCCCCCTGCTGCTAAAAAGCCTTCGCGTGTAGCCACTCTTGCTGTCACTGCTGTTGCTGTTGTTGTCGCTGCTGCTGCTGATGCGGGAAAGGCTCCTCTGCTGCTCCATCCCGCGCCTTGCAGGTTCTTTAAGAGCCGTCTTCTGAATGCCTTTCCCCCGCTGCTGAGTCGAAGAAGCTGCTGCTCCTCCCGCGCTTGTTCATCGTCCCGCGTTGTCGTTTTTTCATCCTGCTGCTGCTGCTGGTTCCTACTCTGCTGCTCCACGCCTTCTGCCGCCATTTCCTCCTGCTGCTGCTGCCCTTCCCGCCGGATGTACGGGAGCAGCTGTTGCTGCTGCGGCTCATTACTCGGCTGCTCCTGTTGCGCCGTTTCCTCCGTCACCTGCTCCTGTTGCTGCTCGTTTTCCAACCCCACAGTCCCCTGCTGTTGCTGTTCCTGCACCCGCGTCTCGATAGAAAGGAACAGCTCTGCTGCTCTCCCTGCAGGACCACCAGCATCAGCAGCATCAGCAGCAGCACCAGCACCAGCAGCAGTCGCAGCACCAGCAGCAGTCGCAGCACCAGCAGCAGCCGCAGCACCAGCAGCAGCCGCAGCACCAGCAGCAGCAGCGCGATCAGTTTCCCTCGTGCGACTTTGCTGCTGCTGCGGGGGAAGAAGATGTGCTGCTCGTGTTCTACGCGTTTCCGTCTGCTGTACACGGCCGCTGCCCGTTGCTGAGCACTGCTGTGCTCCACCCTTCTGACGACTCCCCCCCACCACCTCCGCAGATCCGCAGAAAGAAGTGGAAGGAGAAGAAGAATACACAGGAGAAGAAGCAGAAGAGGCAGTGAAGAAAGAACTGGCAGCGAAGGAAGCAAGAGAAGAAGATTTTCGTACAGCTGGTTCCTTGTCGCTTCTTAAAGAAGACGCTTGCAGCGCTCTCCCCTCTTCGATATCTGAGGATTGCTTCACGTGTTCCGCTAACTGCTGCTGCGCATCCTGCTGCCGCTGCGTATCTTGCTGCCGTTGCTGCTCATCTTCGTGCTGCCGTCTCTCTTCCTTCTGCTGTTGCTCCCGCGTGGAGTCCGGCGTTTGCAAGTGGCGCTGCTGCAGCACAGCTGTTCTCGCAGCAGCAGCAGTGCTGCGGACGTTTCGACCGGCAGCAGCTCTGCCTGGCCTCAGCAGCACCTCTGCTGCAACACGAGGTAGGACGTTGCTGGCTTTCTCTTTCAAAGAAGAAAAGAGAAATCGGTTGCTGCTAGCCTTCTTCCTTCGATCGTCTCCCTCTTCTCCGCCCTTTCTTTCTGTCTCTCCTGTGCTTCCCTCACCCCAACCTTCTACTCCTCTTGCGCGGGAAGGGAGGAGGACATCATGCGCCGCGCGGACGCGTCTTTCTCTTGCTGTTGCTTCATCACTGCTGCGGCTCCTCTGCGTCTTCTTCTGCTGCTGCTGGGTGCTCCTGCTGCTTCTTCTTTCCCTTTCCTGTCTTCTCCTGTCCCTGCTCCCGCTGTTGGTTTCTTCCCTGCTGCTGCAGCTGTCTCTGCTGCGTCCTGGCCGATCCCTGACAGTCTTGGTTGCGGTCTCTGCGTCTTCTGCTGCTGCTGCTGCAGCCTGTCCCTGCTGTTCTTCCCAGTCACCTGCAACTACAAAACTCTCCTCCTGTCTTCTTCCTCCTCCTCTTCCTCCCTCTCTCCCTCTGCCGGCAAACTCTCTCTCCCTCTGCTGCTGCTGCTTCGGCTGCTGCTCCCGTTGGCGGAGTCCTCGGGCTGAAAGTCGTCCGAAGTGGTGCACGGCGTTCTTCTCGTCAGCACCCCCCCTGTGGCCCTCCCGCCCTTGCCTTGGGAGCTTCTCTGTATTTTTTCTCTTGTCCCTGGCCCTGCTGTCGCCCTCTGGCGTCTCTCCGTCCGCTTCTTCTTCTTCATCGCCGTCGCCACCGGCGTGCTTGTCCCTCGCTCGCCACCACCCGGTGTCGCGTCGCGGCTGCTGCTGTTGCTGTGGGGGGCGGGCAGAGGAGGACGAGCCGGAGGCCGAGGCAGCAGCGTTCGACCGGAGGCGAGACGCCGCAGATGACGGCCCTCCGCAGGTGTGGGAGTGCATGCAGGAAGCAGCACCTAGGGCCGTCTGGACCAGCTGCCTGCCCATGGTCGAGGGAACGACCCGGTCTTCGTCCCCGTGGACGATATATATACCCACCCCAGCAAACAGCTGCGGCGCCTGTGCGAGGACGCTGCAAAGCTGCTGCATTGCTGCCGTGTTGTCCCACCGGGTGCAGTCTTCCTGAATGTAGGAAATCAGCATTTCTATCATTCCTCGCATTGCCTGCGGCAGGCTGATATAATGAGCAGCGCAGTCGGCGGTGCTTGTGAAAGGGGCCACCAGGACGATCGCTTCGACCGCTGTTACTGCTGCAGGGAACGCCATGTCTCGTCCTTCCCCTTCTCCTCTCCCTCTGGCCGTTGAAGCAGCGGCAGCAGCAGTCGGAGAAGCGAAAGACGAGCAAGACGACCGAGACGCTAGCGACGAGGGGGAACTGGGTGAAGAAGTACCTGCTGTCCCTCGGGCACGTCTTCTGCCTCTTTCTGTTGTCACAGGGGGACCTCTGCCTTTCCTTCGTCTTCTTCTTCGTGCTGCTGCTGCTGCCGCTGCCACCTCTTCTTCCTTCTCGGACGGCAGCAGCGGCGCGGCTTTGAAAGCAGACGTAGGGCCGCCACCGGGAGCAGCAGCAGCAGCAGCAAAAGGACGGGGAGAAAACGTCTGTGAAGAAGAAGAAGAGCGCGACGAACAGGAAGAAGAGTGAAAAGACAAATAGGAAGAGGAGGAGAACGAAGAAGATCGTAAAGATGAAAAAGAAGAGGAAGAGAAAGCAGAAGCGGAAGAGAGACTCCAGCTGCTGCAGTTGCCCGCGGACCCATCAGAGGCGTTCCTCGCACCGCTGCTGCATCGGCAAGAGTCGTCCACGAATGAAAATGAGGAGGAGAAATGAAACCCAGAGCCCTGAGCAAATCCACGCGAGAAGTCGCTGCTCTTGTCCCACTCCTCTTCTGATGCTGCTGCTGCGCTGTCCTGCTGTGCCTCCATGCCTGCTTCCTCTTCTGCTCCGCGCTTCTGCTGCTCCGCATATCCCCACTGCTGTTGCTGTCCCCACTGCAGCGGCTGCTGCTTCCCTCCTACGGTCCCCTGCTGTTGCTTCTCCTTCTCGTCTCCCTGTTTTTTTTCATCTTCTTCCTCCTGCTGCTCCTCGAAGGGCTCCCACTGCTGCCGCTTCTGCTGCGTCCCCTGCTGCCGTTGCTCTGGCGCTTGCTGCTGCTGTTCCTGCTGCTGCTGCTGTTGTCGAAGCGACGCCCCAGAGACCCTCCGCAGACCCTCGTGAGTTGCTGCTGCGAAGAACGCCGGGGCGCGCTGTGCATCGTCGCTGCTTCGGCCCCGAGGATCTTCGTCGATAGCGCTGAAAATGTTTGAGTCTTCCTTTCTTCTTCTCGTCGAGGAATTGTCGCTCCTGCACGTTTCTTTGCCGCTCTCTTTCCAGCTGCTGTCGTATGTGTTCCTCCTGCAACAGCTAACGCTGGCGCTTCCCTTTCTCCTGCCGCTGCTGCGTCTCCTCCTGCTCCCGCTGCTGCTGGCGCTATCGTCGAGAGAATACGCAAAGGACGAAAGGGATAGGTCAGCAATATGTGAGTGGAAGGCAGTCGTGGAAAACAAAGCAGTCACCCCACACATTTCTTCTGACACGGTCTCTCTTGCAGCTGCTTCGGTTCCGAGCCCATCGCTGCCAGCAACCGCAGCAGACACAGCAGCAGCAGCAGCAAAATCTCCTCTTTCCTTATCTCTACGTGCGACGGCTTTGCTGTGTATGTCGCCCCCTGCGACCTCCGCTGCTTCTTCTCTTTGTACTGCTTCTCCTCCTTCTGCTCTTGTGGCTGCTGCTGCTCCCCCTGCTACTCCTGCTGCTCTTCTCGGACTGTTTGTCTCTTGAGCAAACAGCTTGTGAAGCGTTACGGAGACGGGAGGCACCTGATACGGTAAGTCGTCTCGTCTCTGCCCAGGTGCTGCTTCTCTTGCCGCTGCCACTGCCGTCGCTTTTGCTTCCTTTCCTGAGCCTCTTGTGGTTCCTTGCCGTTCTGCTGCAGCGGGCGCTGCAATGGAAGGAGCCACCGCGGCCGCTGCCTCTTCGCGTCCCCGCCCTCCGCGTGCTGCTGCCGCAGCCGCTCGACGCCCGTTCGCTCTCCCCGTTGAGTATGCCTCTGCTGCTGGCTTCTCCGTCTCCGCCTCCTTCTCCTCTGTCGGCGTTGCTGCTGCTATCTCTGCCACCGGTGCCTCAAGAAACAAAACAGGTACGTTTGTCGCACGTTTTCCCCCTGCTGCTGCACGCGTTGCTGCTGCTGCTGCTTCTGGTGGGTACAGCTGCTGCCCGCCCCTCTCGCTGCAGTAGTCCTGCGCTGGTGCTGCGGTTTCTTCTCCGAAAGCTACCGCCGTCTCTTCTTCTTTCTCCGCGGCTGTATCTGCTGCGTAGCCTCCTGCTGCTGCTGCTGGTATTGCTCGTACATATGAGGCTATGTGCTCCTCCGGCTCTTGCTGTTCTCTCTGCAAGAACCCGTCGCACAGCCGCTGGTCCGCGGTTTCTTTGCTGTCTTCCTTGTCTGATGACAGATGCAGCCCTCTCCAATTCTTTGCAGACAGCCGTCTCGTCTCGCCTTCTTCGTCCCCTCCCGCCTCCCTCCTTTCTTCTCGTGCCAGCGCTCCCCGTCGCTGTCCCCCTCCTTCGACCGAAACAGCGTCGACGGAGAACAGCGACTGCCGCTCCTGCTGCACCGCAGGCAACCAGCTCTCCCTGCGTATGTTGTCTTCGGCAGTAAAAGGGGGATGAAGGAGCTCGGCAGGACTGTCCTGCAGCTTCTCGTCGAATCGACGCAGGCTCTCCGCAGGATAACCGTTTCTTATTACATGGGCGCCTCGACGCTGCGAAAAAGCAGCTGCAACATCGCTGACCAAAGCGTTCCGCTGCTCCAGCTGTCGCTGGCTCTGCAGTTCCTGCTGGCAGGAGTCCCTCTCTCCCTGCTGCTTCTTCCTCTGCACCTCTCGCCATTGCTGTTCCTGATGCTGCTGCTGTTGTTCCTGCTGCCGCTGTTGCGTTTGCTGCTGTAGGTGCCGCTGCTGCTCTTGCTGCTGCTGCTGCTGAGTCTGTTGCTGCTGCAGCTCCTGCTGTGTCGTTGGCGTCTCTGGGGAACACGGGGATGGCGGAGACCCCAGGGAGACGCAGGAGGGGAGCTTCGTGCCGCTGCTGCTGTTGCCGAAGAAGAAGAAGCGGTCGATCGGCAACGCTTTTGCTGGCCGCATCTCTTGCAGCTCGTTTCCTTTTAAGTAGTTTGTACCGCTTCTTTCCCCTACTACCTGGTCTTTTCTTTTGACTGCGTCTTGCTGTTCTTCTTCTTGACTTCCTCTGCTGCTGCTGCAGCTATGAGGAGGGAGGAGGCGATCGCAGAGAAACAAGGACTTTCCTGCAGCGTCTGCAATTGCTTCGCCCGTGCTGCTGCGACTGCTGAGGGCCAACGTGGAAGCAGACGAGACTGCACGTAGAACACCAGCTGCTGCTGCAGGTTGCTGCTGCAGCTGCGTCTTCACGTCCTTCACTTCACGCTCTTCCGCCTGCTCCAAACCCCTGCTGTTCCACCTCCTCTGGCACTCGCCGCTGTTCCTTCGGCTGTTGCTACTGCCGCTGCTGCTGCTGTTGTGGTTGCTGCAGCTTGAGTTGCTGTTGCTATTACAACCGGAGTTGCTCCTGCGATTGTCGCTACTGCTACTGCTGTTGCTGTATTCGGAGTTGCGGCTGCTGCTGTTGAACTGGGTCAAGGTTGACTCTACACGGACGGTGTTGACATTTCCATGTTTATTTATCTTCTCTTCGGCTACTTTTTTTGAGGTAGACAGTCGCTGCTGCGCGCTGCTGCTGCAACAAGAGCCTCCTGTCATCCCGCGATGCTCCTGGTGTTCCTGGACTGAGCACACGTAAATTCTCTCTCCCTCCCTCCTGTCGCTGCTGTCCTGCCTCGCTAACATTTCCTGCATGCGCTGTGGCGTGTTGCTGCTGCTCCTCATGTTGCTTCGGCTGCTGCTGTTGCTGTTGTTGCTCCGTAGGGTGCTGCTGCCGCTGCTCCTGGCGCGCTGCGGAAGAGAAAGAGAAAGCGTCTTTTGGCTATTGCCAATGTCCTTTGATTTGTCGCCTACCAGCAGCGAGGCCGGTCCTTGCTGCTGCTGCTTCTGCTGCTTGCAACTCGTTCTCTGCTGTTGCTGCTGTTGCACCGTTTGCATGTCCTGGTGCGGCTGATGCTGCTGCAACTCTTGCTCCTCTTCTGTGACGTCCTTTCCTTCCGCTTGCTGGTGCTGCTGCCGCTGCTGTCGCTGCGACTGCTGCTCCTGCTGCCACTGCTGACTTTGCTGTTGCTGCGGCTGCTGCTGTCCCTTCGACTTCTGCTCTTGACGCTGCTGCTCCTCCGGTTCCTGCTGCTCCTGCTCCTGCCGGTGTATGTGACACCTAACGTGTTGAGGCTGCTCACGCATGCAGCTGTTTCTCTGCTGCAGTCGAGCAGCCGACGGATGTGAAAAGTCCTTCTTATGTCCCTCACACGCCGCTGCTTCGGCTGCTGCTTCTGCTGCTCGTGCTGCTGCTTCAGCTCGGCCCGTCTCGTTTCTCCTCTCTGCTTCAACAAGGAAGCGCTGGGCCGCAGAATCATCGTCTGCAGCTGTTGTCCCCGCCGCACTTGCTGTTGTTGTCGTCCCTGGCGCCCCTGCTGCTGCTGTTGCTTCCGACCCCACTGCAGTTGCTTTTTCCCCAAGTACTGCTGCTGCTGCTGGTCTTGCTGCTGTCCCTGTTGGTGCTGCTGGTGTTGGTGCTTCTGCAGGTTTCGAGCTTATTTCCCCGGGGTCGCTGCGCCCGTCCTCTACCTGCTGTTGCTGCTGCTGCTGCAGGGAGGAAGCTGTCACTTGTTTAGCCTGTTTCGCCTCTGCTGCTGCTGCTGCAGCACTGGTAACAGCAGCAGAGCGCAGAGCAGCAGAAGCGGCAAGAGGAAAAGAAGCAGCAGTGGGAGGACAATGAGCAGCAGCTACAGCAGGGAGTCCAGGAGGAACAGAAGAATACGCACGACAGACAGCAGCATCAGCGGAGCTGCTGAATAAAGGAGAGACAAGAATCGGCTCGGTTTGTTTCAGGAGCATCTGTCGCTCCGCTGAATTGCATGCGGCTGCTGCTGCTGTCGTTGTCGGACCGTCTTCTCGTCCATCTGCCGCTTCACGGCCACCCCACATGGTTTTTCTCCTTCCTTCTTCTTTATCGAAACAACTTGCCGATTCAATCAATTCTCCCTCCCCTTGGCTTCGCTGCAGTCGCTCTCCCGGCTGCCGCTGCTCTCGCTGCTGGTGCTCCTGCTCTCGCTGTTGCTGCTGCTGTTGCTGCGTACGTGGTTGCTGCTGCTGTCGTTCTCTGTGTACCGGTGTCTTCTTCTGCTGCTGTTTTCGTCCGCTATCTGCTCGAAACATTCTCCCCCAGTCCTCTCTCCTTGACTCTCTCCACTCTCATCCTGCTACTGCTGCTTCTGCTGCTTCCGCTGCTGCTGCTTCTGCTGCTGCT
>KL647335.1:111305-150636 GCA_000727475.1 Sarcocystis neurona
CTTCTGCCGCTGCTCCTGCTTCTGCTGCTGCTTCTGCCGCTGCTCCTGCTTCTGCTGCTGCTGCTGCTTCTGCTGCTGCTTCTCACGCTGCTGCTTCTGCTTGTGGTGCTTCTCCTGCTGCTGGCTCTGCTGCCGCTGCTTCTCCTGCTATCTCTGCTGCCGCTGCTTCTCCTGCTACTTTTGCTGCCTGTGTTACTGCTGCTTCTGCTGCCGCTACTTCTGCGGCGGCTGCTTCTGCTCCTGCTGTCGGTGCTGCCTCCGCTGCTGTCCCTTCTTCGTTTTTCCTCCTTGTCTCTCTCGACCAGGTGGGCACAAAGCGCCTGTGCAACTCGAAGCGCAACAGCCGAGCCCAGCGAATACCCGAGGATGCTTATGGCAACTCGAATATTGTCGCCGTGCTGCTGCTGCAGCTTCTTCAAGGCAGCGCGTACTCCTCCGAGGGCAGCTGCGACACACGCAGCAGGTGACGGCGTTCCCGTGCTGCCTCCATATCCCGGGTACTCCACCAGCAAGAACGCCGCGTCAAGACATAGCAACAGCGGCAGCTCTATGCTCCCTACAGCAGGCACCCAGCCACCCAGACTGCTGCTACTGCTGTTGCCGGTGCTGGTGTGGCTGCTGCTGGTGCTGCTGCTGCTACTGCTGCTGCTGTTGACGCCGCTGATGTGGCTGCTGCTAGTGCTGCTGCTACTGCTGCTGCTGTTGGCGCTGCTGCTGTTGGCGCTGCCGATGTGGCTGCTGCTAGTGCTGCTGCTAGTGCTGGTGCTGCTGTTACCGTTGCTGAGGCGGCCAGTGCTGGTACCGCTGCTACTGCTGCTGCTGTTGCCGCTGCTGGTCATGTGACTGCTGCTGCTGCTGCTGTTGCCGCTGCTGGTGTGGCTGCTGCTGCCGCTGCTGCTGCTGCAGCTGCTGCTGCAGGGTCGGCACGGCTGCGTATGAGGCGACGTGCACGGCCGCGAGGGGGGAGGAGAGACCGTAGAGGAAGCCGGGGTCCACAAGTCGACAGGAGAAGAGGAGATCGACGCGTTGAAGTCGCTCTGTGTTGCAGGCGCTGCAGCAGGCGAGGAGGGCAAGTCGCGCTGCTGCAGCTGCTGCTGTTGTTGCTCGTCGCCATACGTCGCAGTAGCAGCAGTCGCAGCAAAACGTAGTGTCTCTCCCGTAGCTGTTGCTGTTGCTGCTGCCCGTTCATCTTGTTGTTCTTCTTGATTGCTGCTGCTGCTGCTGCTCACTGCCGCTGCCACTGCTGCCGCTGGTGGGCGAAGCCGCGGGCTGCTGTCTGGTCTGGCTGCAGGTTTGCTGCTCCACCATGCTGTGCAAGCGTCTGCTGCTGCTGCCGGCATCACACTACCGTCGGCTCTGCGACTGCTGCTCGAGATGGCCTGCGCTGCTGCTGCTGCAGGCTCCTCCTCTTCTGCATGGGCTGCTGCAGCAGCAGTGCCTGCACGAGCCGCTGGAGCAGCAGTAGCAGCAGCCGGCAGAGGAGGAGGAGGACGAGGAGCAGCAGCAGCGCGGAAAGCGGCAGCGAGAGGAGGGCGCGGAGGAGCAGCAGCACGATAAGAAGAAACGGCAGCAGCACCAACGCGGGGCAAGGAAGGTCGGCAGCTGCGCCACCCAGATCGCAGCTCGGACGTGTCAACTGCTGCTGCATGGCCTCGAGGCGACGGAGCCACGGCAAATTCTACAAAGTCGTCATCGCCCTTATTTAATGCTCTTCTTTCCGTTGCTGTTTCTGGCATCTCTTCTTTCCTTTCTGCTGCTGCTTCTATTGGTGCTGCTTCTTCTTCTCTTCTTTCTCTTCTTGCCGCCGCCCAACCTTCTTTTTCTCCTACTCGTGCTGCAGCTGCTGTCTCTCCCGGCTCTGCTTCCGGCGTCGTTTCCACGTGGTGAGGGCTGCTCGGGACGTCGTCTAGATCTCCACGTAGAGCTGCAGGAGGACTTCGTTGCAGAGGAGGAAGCAGAGAGGAATCTTCTGCTGCTGTTCCTGCTCTTCCGGCTTCCTCCCCTGTCGCTCCTACTGCTGCTGCGCCTCCTGCTGCGGCCCTTGGCGACCCTGCTCCTGCTGCTGGTTTTTTCTCGAAACTGCTGCTGCTTTCTCGCTGTTGTTGCTTTTCTCGCCATCGCTGTGGCGGTGGATGGAAGCCCGGAGGAGACAGCACCTCTCCCCACTGCAGCTGTTGCAGCACTGCTGCTGCTATTTTTCTGCCCGACAGCAGCAGTTCCGGTGCATGCAAGGGAGCAGCAGAGACAGCTATTCGACGGAGAGTCTGGCGAGGAGTATCTGCTGAGGCGAAACGCGTCCAGTCCTCTTCCTCTTCATCGTCTTCCTGCTGTTGCTGCTGCGCCCCGCCGTGCTGCTGCTGCTCCTCGTGCTGCTGCTCGAGCACGTCTCTTCCTGCCGCAGACGCAGCAACGCAACAGCAGCAAGTAGCCAATCTAAGAAAGATCAAGCGACACGAGGAGAAGAAACAGCAGCAACAGCAGCATGAGAAACCGTCGCAGCAGGAAAAGAAGCAACAGCGTTACCAACAAGAGCAGCAGAAGAAACAGCAGCAGGGTGATTCTGCGAACCCCACCAGCGGCCGCACAGAAGCCGTCCACCAGGGCGCCTGTTCGTCACAGAAGAAGAAGCAGCAGCAGAAGCAGGAGAAAAAGTACAGCGTAACGAGCAGCAGCAGACGCAGCAACACTAGAAGCTTTACCATCAGTAATCAAAGCAGCAGGAGAAGCACCGGTAGTAGAAGCAGCAATAGCTTCAGCAGCAGCAGCAGTAGGAGGAGCAGCAGCAATACCAGGGGCGGGTTCTGAATACGCGTAATAATAACGGCAGCAGAAGGAGTGCGTGAGTAGAATATATATCCGAGAAGTTAAAACAGCAGATTTGTTGATGTCCCTGTGGCAGGTGGCGCTAGAACGTATGCGCTGCTACTGCTGCTTACTGCAGCTGCTGCGGCTTCCTGCTTCTTGACTTGGCGAGGTTGAGAGAGAGGGCAGAGGAGAAGAAGGTTGCGTCTGCTGCTGTAGAAGCCAAGAAGACTCTGCAGCAGCAACAGCAGCAGCTGCTGCAGCTCTCAGTTTCCTCTCCTGCAGTGTGGCCGTGGCCACTTGACTTCGCTCCTCTTCCTTCTTCACTTCCTGCTTTTCGACGCTTATGCTTCTGCTGCTGCTGCTGCTTCGTCCTGGACTCAAGTGTTTTTTGGCTCCCCCAGCAGCAGCAGGAGGACAGGAAGACTGCAGCAGCGCTAGCGAAGGCATTCGAGTTGCAGCAGCAGCAGCGGCTGCTGCAGCCGCAGCTCCTTCAAGTGTCGCAGTGCGAGACAAGCCGGCAAAGCGAGAAGCGTAGGCCGCGGCCACAGCAGCAGCAACAGCAGCAGTTTCTTCTTCTCTCGAAAAGCTTTTTTGAACTTTCATCGAGACGACAAACTGAAGGAAGCGACTTATAAATGGCAGCCAATCAAGAGCCAACATGTCTTTTCCACCGCAGCACACGTACAGGTGCACTACCTTCGGCCCTGCTTGTGCTGCTGCTGCTGAGGGATCACCTGCAGTGTCGTCTCCTCTCAAAAAAGCAGCTGCAGCAGCAGGAGCCTGAGCAGCAGCAGGAGCCTGAGTTGCAGCAGGAGCCTGAGCAGCAGCAGGAGATCGAGCAGCACAAGATGCAGCAGGAGGCGTGGAAGCAGGAACAGTATAAGCAGCAGAAGCAGCAGCGACAGGAGCAGCAGCTGTAGCAGCATCTCGTGCAGAGCTTCGGGTCGAAGCAGCAGAGGAGCCGAGAGCAGCAGCTAGGGAAGAAGGAGAAGGCGTAGGATGCGCTGCAGCGGCACCAGCAATATCCTGCGCTGCAGGGGCTTCCCGAGGAAGAGAAGCAGCACCAACAGGCGCGACAGTCGCAGCCACAGAAGCATCGCGAGCAGACGCAGCAGAGAGACGTGAGGCAGCAGAATCGACTCCAACAGTAGCAGCAGAAGCAGCAGCAGAAGGGTAAAAAACGAAGGCACCGGGAACCCCGCTAGCTGCGGCAGTGACGCTCGAATCAGCGGAGGCCGATGAAGGCGAAGAAGAAAATGACGCAGCCGAAGAAGGAAGGAACGGGGAAGGCGCAGCATGTGATGTTGAAGCGTGGAGCGCCACTCCGGCAGTAGCAGCAGCAGCAGCACTCGTAGGGCTGGACTTCGCTGTTGCTGCCGCAGCAAACGATGAATTTGCCTCGCCTCCGGAACGGCAGAAGGAGGCTGTCGCGGTGGCTGCAGCAGTTCCACAAAACCCAGCAGCACGACGCCCATAACAGCAGCTGCCAACCCGCGGCAGCAGATACTCATGCACAGCGATACACACACGTATATAAACGTGCATATATAGAGATATTGACATATGTGTAGATATACATGCGTAGATGTGAAGGGAGGGGGGAAAGGCGAAAGCTGCTTATCCCTCTACAGACGGAAGGAGGACCTGTAGACCTGTTTCTCTCTCCCGTCGTCTGCGTCGACGTCTGTTGATTGGCTTGTCTGCTGGTGTTTCTCGAGTGTACGTACACCGCACTGACAGGCACCCCACACACTTCTCCTAGTGTGTTCAGACAATGCCATTGCTGTTGTTACTCCTCTTCCTTCTCACCGGCAGCTGCAGATTCGGCAAGAGACGCTGCATGCGCGAGTTCTTTGCCGCCGACAAAAAATCACAGGGACACTGCATGCGTTGAAGACGCGTATATATACACCCGCCCTCCCCAAAGATACACGCAGCACCAATGGTGCCGGAGAAAGTTGGTGAATAATAAAAGCTGCAGACAGTGGAATCCACGTGTGTCCGGTCTTCACGCAGGCCCACGTCCACGTACAAACTACACGCAAACACGAAGAAGGCCTCCACATTCCTGCAGCTGTAATGCACGTATATATACATATACGCACATATGTATACATATGCATATATCTATCTACACATGCATATATATATATATATATATGTGCAGGAGTGTCATACACATCTTTACTAACAAATACGCAGTTCTGGGGCTATGCACCTGTGTATACATGTGCCATGCAGTTTTATACATTTACACACATATATGTATGTATATACAGAAAGATAGAGTCATATTTGTTACAAAGTAGTCTCTCACTCTCTCTCTCTCTATATATATATACATATATCTATATATATATCTGTATAACTATTAATATATATATATATATATATGCGTTGCAGAACTAGCGGGGTCTGCGAAGAACAGTCAAAGATAGTGTGATGTGTTGGTGTTCGAAGAGGTAATGGGGTAGCCGCATCTGCTGCTGCTGCGACTATCGTTAAGAAATGTCGACGCACCTGCTGCTGCTTCTGCGGAATCCAGCACTCCCTGCTGCTGCTGCTCCTTGCTACAAGTGCAAACAAAGCAGTACCATTTGCTGCTGCTGCAGCTTCTTTTGCCGCTGGCTCTTTGGCTCCTGCCTCTTTAGCTGCTCTCTCTTTTGCTGCTGCATCTGCTGCGGCGTCTTGCGTTGCTGCTGTTGTGCCCGTGCTCTCGTGCCCGCGTGTATGGTGTTGCTGCTGTAGCCTCCCTCTCTCTCCCTCTGAGGAGCAGTGCTCCAGCTTAGCAGCACCAGCAGCAGCGCCTGCTACAATTTTCACACAGCGACATTTCTTTTCTTTTCGCTGCTATCGCTGCTGCTCCTGCTGCTTGTGCTGTGGCTCGTGCTCCTGCTGCTATTGCTGCTGTTGCTGCTGCTGGTACTGCTGTTGCTGCTATCGCTGTACTTTTTGCTGCTGCTCCTGCAGCTATCGCTGTTCCTCCTGCTACTGCTGCCGCTGCTGCCGCTGTCGCTGTTGCTGCTGTCGCTGTTTCTTCTGCTGCTGCTAACGCTGTTGTTGCTGGTGCTTCACGTACCTACTGCAAGTTGCAGAGGGCGGGCCGCTGCAGGAAGATTGCTGCTGCGTACCCGGCTGCATGCGTCACTTCCCATTTCATTTATTTTCCTCCAACTTAGGAAAAATTTCCACTTTTTTTCACTGCCACCACCATCCCCAAACCCCCCACCACTACCACTGCGAACCCCACCACTACCACCTCCAACCCCACCATTACCACCATTACGACGCCCAGCCAGCATCCCAGTCTGTTCCCGAGATTCAGCGTGCATGTGCTCTCCTGCTGCTGCTGCCTTCCCTCCTCTTTCGTCTTCGCCTTCCTCTGCCGCAGCTGTGGTTTTTCTTCCTTCGCCCGTCGCCGCTGCTGCGGCTTCTGCTGCTGCTGCTGCTCTGCTTCCTGTTGCTGCGGCACTTCCTGCAGCAGCTGCTGTTGCTGCGGCTTCGGTTTCTGCTTCCGTCTGCTTTGCTGCTGCCCCACGTCTCCCTGCAGCGGCCGCGGCTCCTTTACTCCTCGCTCTTCTTTCGCCTAAGCTCCTACCTACGCGAGTGCTGCGGAGCCGGGCAGCGAGCCACGATATTTTCTTCCCCCGTCTGTCTTCCCCCCTTCCTATTCCTTCTCTTTCTTCTTCTCGTCCTCTTCCTTCTTCGTCGTCGCGGTTGGACACGTTACTGCTGCTGGTGTCTCTGTTCAAAGAAATTGCATGCGGCGACTTGTTTTCGCCGTCCGCTGCTGTTTCGGCTGCTCCCGTACCTCCGCATCTCCGTCTCCCTCCGTCCTGCGGCCCGCTCCCTCCTCGGTCTCCCAGCAATGGTCTTATCGCTCCAGCTGCTCCGTATCCCGTAGTGCTGCTGCTGTTGTCAGCAGGACGCCGTCCTCCCGCTGCGGAGCTTTCTGCTACGCCTGCTTCTGCTGCTGCTGGTTCTGCTGCGGATGTCTTCCTCTCCTGCAGCCGCGACCTGCAGTTCCAAGGTGCTCCTTTCGGCTGCTGCTTTAGCGCTTCGCCCTGCTGTCGCTGTTGCTCCCGCTCTTCTTTCTTTTTTTGTTGCTGTGTCTCGTCTCCCTGCTGTTGCTGCTGCTGTCGTTGGAACTGCTCCCGTCTGTGTTCGAGCTGCTGGAGTCGCTGCTGCTGCTCTTGCTGCTGCTGTCTTTTGTATTTGCTGCTCGGGAATAGAGCGTCTGCTGCAGGAGACGAGACTGCAGTAACACACTGCCGAAGAGAGGGAAAGCGGTGGGGCCGAGACGCCGCTAACGAAGTTGAAGAGGAAGCGCGAGCAACGGCAGCAGCAGGTGAAGAGAAAGAGGAAGACGAGAGTGATGGTGCTAAGGAAGAGACAGCACAAGAAGAAGATGCGGCCCCCCCAGGTGACGAGACAGCTAAGTTGTAGAAGGTGTTCATTTCTTCAAACTCCACGACGTCCCGTCTCCGGGACGGTGCAGCAGCAGCGTCGTCTGCTGCAGCCGCCCCGAGAAGCGAAGAGCAACCAGGACCGTCTAAGTACGCAGCAGCAGCAGCGTCTGAGTAGGCAGTAGCAGCAGCATCGTCTAGGTAGACAGCAGCAGCAGGAGCGGTCGTCGCATGCGCTGCAGCAGCACCGACACCGCTGCTGCTATACATCCCGGGAGCAACAGCAGTCGCGTCAGGAGGACAGGAATGATACCGCGAAGCGGCTGGCGCAGCAGCAGGAAGGCGGCAGAACGCAGGGTCGCTGCTGCAGGCGTGGGGAAGACGAGGGTCGGCAGCAGCAGAAGTGAACGAGGCGCTGCTGCGTTGGTAGTAACTGGTGTTCCCCTTGACAGCAGCCGCAGCAGGAGGCAGCCGCAGCATAGACGATAAGGGCAACAGGCATGCAACAGCATCATCTTTGTCCCACACATCTTCTCTTTTTTCTTCTTGTTTCTGGCGAGCCTCTCTTGGGTACGTCTCATCTAATGACTGTCTTGCCTCTTTGCTGCTGCTGCTACTGTGCATGTGTTGGCATCGGCTTGTTGCTGCTGCTACCCTTCCTTCGCCTGCTTCCCCCTCTGTTGCTGCTGCGTACGGCTGCAGGGAGGAAGAAGCAGCAGCAGAGGAGGAGGAAGAGGAGACGGAAGAGACGGAGGAGCAGGAGAAGACGAGACGAGACGTGTCACGACTCGCTCGCCGACTCTCGTGAAGTTCCAGTCTCCCTGTGGTGCTGCTCGGGACCGCAGTGCTGCTGACGTGGCTACGGGTCGTCCTGCTGTTGCTCTTGCTGCTTCTTCCTCCTGCTGTGCTGCTGCTGATGCTCCACCGTGTCCCAGCAGCTGCAAGCTCCCCCTGGCTACTAGTGCTGCTGCTGTCTTCTCCTTCGCTGCTGCTGCCGCTGCTGCTGTTGCTGTCGAGTGCTGCACACCGTCGCCACGCAGCCCAGCGCTGATCTGCAGCACCAGGAGCCTCAGCAAAGTTCTCTGGCTGCTCCTCCCCTTGCTGCTGCTGTTCTTGCTGCTGCTGTTCTTGCTGCTGCTCCCCTTGCTGCTGCTCCCCTTGCTGCTGCCGCTCTTCTTGCTGCTGCTGTTTTTGCTGCCCTTGTCCTTGCTGCTGCTGCTCTTTCTCCTGCCGTTCTTGCTCCTGCTGTTCCTTTTCCTCCTGCTGTTGCTGCTGTTGCTGTTGTTGCGCCTCCTCCTGTTGTTCGTGCTGCTGCTGCTGTGCTTCCTGCTGCCGTAGCTGTTGCAGCTGCCCATAGTGGAGCATCCGGGTTGCTGCAGGACGGAAGGCCAGCAGCATGTGGGAAATGAACGTACGATTTGCTGGCAAATTCCTCACAGCGCGAAGCAGTGACCCAGCGATTAAATAAGAGAGAGATGCAAAAGGAGCAAAAGCATCTGTCTCTCCACTATTTCCTTCTCCCGCTGCGCCTCCTCCTCCTTCTCTCCCCGCTGCTGCTGCTGCTCCTGCTACAGCTGCTCCTCCCGTTGCTGCTCTTCCTCCTTCTCCTTCTCTTTTCCTGCCGCGGACGTCTCTACGGTCCCATCTCGCCCTCGAGGAGAAAAATGAGGAGGGGTGAGACGCAGCTGCACTATTTCTGCGACGGCTGCTGTTCCGCTCTCTCTTCTTCTTCTCCTTGTGCGTCTTCTTACGTCGCGCCGTGAGAAACGCTGTCCTCCCTCCCACTCGGCTGCTGCTGCTCTCCGGTCTGCTGCTGCTGTCCTTCAACCTGCTGCTGCTGCTACTGCTGTTCTCAACTCTGCTGTTCTCAACTGTGCTGCTCTCCACTCCGCTGCGGCTGCTGCTATCCGTTATGCTGCTGTTCACCTTGCTGCTGCTTTTCTTTGATCTGCTGCTGCTGCTGTCCTGCAGTCTGCTGGTGCCCTCCCGTGTCGCTCGACGGCATCCGGTGGAAAGAATGTCAGCGCTGCTGCTTCTTCGCGATGTCTCTCTACTGCTGCTGTTTCTTCTCCTTCTACCTCGACGCCATTCTACATGGCCGCGACTGCTGCTGCTGCTCCTGCCTCCAGCCGTTCTGCTGCTGCTGCTCTCTCCAGCTGTTCTGCTGCTGCTGCTGCTCTCTCCAGCTGTTCTGCTGCTGCTGCTGCTGCCTCCAGCTGTTCTGCTGCTGCTGCTGCCTCCTGCCGTTCTGCTGCTGCTGTTGCTGGGCGTCGCATCGCTCGTTTGAGGCGTGCTGCTGCTGCCGTGGGGGCTGCTGCTGCTGTGGCTCACCACTGGTGTGCTGAGGCTCACCCAGGCGGTGCTGTCTCCTCTACATCCGCTGCTGGTTGACCCGCCGCTGCTGCTGCTGTTCTTCTTGAAAAAAACAGCTCGCGTTCTTCTCTCTAGACCTCTCTTGCTGCCTTCCCAAGCAGCTACTGCCACGCGTAAATTGGCTGCTTCTGCTTCTGTTGTTTCTGCTGCTGCTGCTGCTTCTGCTGGTGTTGCTGCTGCTGCTATCGCTGTCGGTGCGCGTTCTGCATATTGTCTTTTCTCTGTTTTCAACGCAGCTTCAGTCCGCACCTCTTCTTCAGCCAAGGAGAAAAAGTCTTTCCTAGATATCATTTTAAGCGACGGTTCGTTTCTCTTCCTCCCCTGTTCCTTCGTCCCGCCAGAATAGACGGATGCCGCTGCTTCCGCCCTCTCCTGTTCATGCTGCTTCTGCTGCTGCAGCAAAAAAGCCCTCTGCAGACCGCCTGCTTCCGCTGAAGAAAAACAAGCAGCAGCAGCGTCAGCACCCCTCTGCCTTCTGCCCCTGGTGGTGCTTCTTGGTCTGCTGCTGCTGTTCGGGCTCCTCCTCCTCCTACTGCTGCTGCTTCTCGCGTTTCCCCTCCTGCTGCTGCTGCAGACTGGGCTCCCTGTTCCCAGCGTTAACGCTGCAGGGAGTTGTCGTTTCTGATGCTTGTGACGTGGGACAGAGCCAGGCATCCCAAGCGATTCTCCTTCAACTCCTGTCTCTGTCTCTGCCATATCTGCCGTCTCCCTCTCCTCCCTCTCCTCTTCTACTGCTGCTCCGTCTGCCGTCTCGATTGCTGCCAATGCTGCTCCTGCCCCTGCTCGGCGAGGTGACCTTCGTGTGTCGCGTCTTTCTGTTCGCCCCTCACTCCCTCTGCAAAGCTCTCCTTCTGCTGCTGCTGACTTCTTCGCAGCTGCAACTGCTCCTGCTACTGGGAAGGCAGCTGCTGCTGCAGTAGTAGGTAGTAAAGCTGCACCTCTTTCTACCACTTCCTCTCGAAACCCGCAGGTCCCTCCTGTTCCCTTTGTTGCTGTTGTTGTACGACTTCTCGGCCGTACTGTGCCACCTCCCGCTGCTGCCGTTGCTGCTCGCCCGGCTGCTGCTCGCCCTGCTGCTGCTGCTCGTCCTGCGGCTGCTGCTGTGAGGTTGTATGCAGCCGCTGCTGCTGCGTGGTGAGAAGTTGAGGAAGGGAGGCTGAAGTGGAGAAGTTGTATAGTTGCCCAGTGAAATTCGAAGAGAGAAACCATCCGCGTGTAGAGTAGCAGAGTTCGGCGATCTAGGGAAAGAAACCGCCGTGTGCTGTAGCAGAGGCTAGACTGCCAGGAAGTTCGTGCAGGCGCTCGTGCTGCAGCAAGTGCTGCTGCTGCTGCCCTTCCTGCTTCGAACGGCAGCAGCCCGCTGCTCTCCCATGAGAGAAAAGTGGACAAAGAAGGAGATGAAGAGGAATTCGAGACAGGTATCCGCTTCGCTGCCGCCCCACGAGTCGTAGCAGCAGCAGCGAAAGAAGTGGAAGAAGAAGAAGAAGAAAGGAAAGCGGCAGCAAGTCCATATCTGCTGCTGCCGATGCTCGTCCTCTGCTGCTGCTGCTGTTGCTGCGGTAGAGAGCCGCCGAAGAAGAAATGAGGTGCAGGAGGAGAATTTCGAGATGCTGTTGCTGCTGCAGAAGTCCCGCGCGTCGTCCGTGCTGCTTCCTCTCTGCGCTTCGCTTCCAGCACCTCATGCAGCAGCAGACACACTGGCGACGAAGAAGAAGAATTTGTTCTTTCTGCTTCATGGGCGAAGAAAGAAGTTTGTGGGGTCCCTGACGGTGGTGTTGCTGCTGCTTCTTCACGAGTCAATCTTCCTGCTGTCCTTCTCTCCGCTCCATCCCGTTTCGCTGCAAGAACGGCCGCAGCCCCAGCAAAGTGTCGCGCAGCAGAAGAAGCACCAGCAGCAGACCCAGACATGCTGCTGCTGCAGGGGTGTGGCCGGAGTACGAGAGACGGCTGCTGGCCAGCAGGCAACGCACTTCGCGCTGCTCCTGGTGCTGCTGGTGCTGCTGCTGCGAGCGACAGCCGAGAAGGAGAAGAGGAAATGGAAGGAAGAGGAAGAAGAAGAGGTGACGGGGCAAGCCTCGCATTGCTGCTGCTCAGCGAAGACGAGAAGCGAAGACTGTCGAGCAGCAGCGCGCGTCTTTGCAGGCGACGCGCCCGACCCTCTGCCGTCGTACGTGGGGAGACAGAAGCAGCAGTAGCAGAAGCGGCAGCAGCAGATGCAGCAGGGAGCGATGCGCCGGACGAAGGCGAAGCTCCACCAGCAGCAGAAGGACGAGAACGAGACGCATCAGCCGGAAAAGCTGCAGCAGCAGGAGAATCTCTACGAGGGAGAGAAGAAGTAGCAGCAGAAGCTGCAACAGCAGGGGAGTCTGTACAAGAAGGAGAAGCAGCAGAAGCTGCAGGAGCTGGCGAGCTTGTACGAGGAAGAGAAGAAGCAGCCGGAGACGCTGAAGGAGCAGAGGAAGTTGCAGGAGAAAGGAAGGCTGCAGGAGGCGGATGCAGGGAAACAGCAGCAGCAGGAGAGGGACTTAAAGCAGCAGGAGGAGCAACAGCAGCAGGAGAAGAGACGGAACGGGGAGACGCAGGAGTTGAAGGAGAAGAAATAGAAGAAGAGACAGGAGACGGAGGCAAGTGAGGGGGAGAAGCAGCACAGAGAGACGCGCAATTTCTGAAGAGACAGTCCACGCGCGCAGCAGAAACAGCGACAGTGGCAGCAGCAGCAAGAGACAGAGACGCGGTTCCTGCATAGGCAGGAGCAGCAGCATCAATACAGGGCTGTCGCTGTGGCGGTATTTCTTCTGCAACGGGGAGAGGGAACGCAAGCCGACTGTGGGGTGATGGGTGGGGCGGGTCACGCGGGAGACGAGACGCAAGAAGGAGACAGGAGGACGCAGCCGCGTTTGCCGTCTCCCTGTCGAGTGAGTGTCTCTTCCAAGCGACTGCTGCTGCTGGCGCTATCTTTGCAGCCTGCATTCGGTCTCGGGCTGCTTTGGCAGCTCTCGTAGCTGCTGCTGCTGCTCGAACAAGCTTCTCCGGCCCTGCGTCAGTTGCAGTTTCTTCTTCTTGTGGGAAGGCTCTAAGCAGGCGTGCCGCTGAATTTTGCTGCCGCACTGTTGTTCCTGCTGCTTTTTCCATGGGACGCTGACTCCGTAGCCAGTTGCTTCCTGCGACTGCTTTTGCTTCTCGCCTGCCTGTCTCTCCTCCTCCTGCAGCAACTGCGGAGGTGGCAGCGTAAGTCGTGCCGTTCTCCTCCTGCGCACTCTCCTTCGCTGCAGCAGCAACAGCAGCAACAGCGCAATCGCCGAGCACGGCGTGGGTCCACGTCCTAGAGTCGCTCCTGCTGTTATTTCTTGAAGTTGTGCTGCTGCGTCTGACGAAGAATTCCTCCGCCCCACACGCTTTTCTGACACGACGCTCCTTCACCGACAACATCACCGCTGCGCACGTTGCTGCTGTTGCGCTGCTGCTGCCGCTGCGACCGTGGCGCTGGCTGACGCAGGGGCTTCTGCTGCACGCTGCTGCTGCCGCGGAGAAGGAAGCAGTCAGGGACGAGAAGGAGGAAGCGCGTGCAAGTGCTTCTTCGCATTCGCAGGAACGAGCAGTAGCCTGGCTCGCACCAACAGCAGCAAGCATAGGACCGGGACAGCCAAGCTTCCTCTGTTGCTGCTGCTGCTGCTTTCGCTTGGCTTCCACGCTTCTACTGCACGCACAGCGAGGCGGGCAGGAAGCTCCTCTTGCAGCAGTTGCGCAAATGCAGGCTGCTGCTGTTCCTCTCTCTGCTGCAGCAGCAGCAACCCCGTCTCCTCTTCCTTCTGACACATGCGGAGGTGCTTGCTGCTGCTCCTGCCGTCGGTTTCCTTCCGCATGCGACCCAAGCCACTCCGTCCTCGCCTGGTGGCAAGTCACCCACATCTCCTTCCCACTGCTACAGCCGCTACTACTGCTGCTATGGCTGTAGCTGCTGCTGCGATTATTATAGCTGCTGCTTCTGGTGCTACCATGACCGTAGCTCCGGTTTCTGTAGTAGTCGTTGTTGCTGTTATGGCTCCTACAGCTGCTGCTGTTATGGCTGCTACTGCTGCTACTATTACGGCTGCTACAGCTGCTGCTATTGTGCCTTTTACGGCTGCCCTTGCCGTTGCTCATGCTGCCACTTCGACTGCCGCAGCTGCTGCTGTTGCCGTTGCTGCCGTTCCTGCCGCCGCTGCAGCAGGCGCTGCTGGTGCCAGTGCTGCTCCTGTTGTTGCTGCTGCTGCTGGTGCTGCTGCTCCTGCCCTTGCTGGTGCTGATGCTGCTGCTTTTGGTGTTGTTGCCGAGGGCTTCCGAAGGAGTCTCCTCCGCAACAGCAGCTACAGCAGCAGGCTTCACCCCACGCAACGCTCGTCCGTGCACGTGGACCGCCAGGCTAGATCGAGCTATTGGCCGAACTGTTGCTGCTGATTCTTGGCTTTCTTCGCTTGCTGTTGCTGCCTGTGCTAGAACGTCTCCTGCGACCATTGCTGCTTCTGCGCTGTTACGAGTTTCTCTTCCCCCCCCTGCTGCCGCTGCTTTTTCTCTCACCCCTACCTCATTCCCGCCGCACACTGACTCTGCCGCTTCTCCAGGGCCTGCTGCTCCTGCTGCTGTCTCTCCTGCTGCCGCAGCTGCTGCTGCAGGGATGGGGTAGAGACAAGCAGCGGATGCCTCGCTGCACGGGGACTGGGCTCCCTCCTTTTCCATGGGGAATGAAGAAGACGCAGCAGCAGCAGCAGAAACAGCAGAATCACCAGACGTAGAAGAAGCAGCAACAGCACCACCAGCAGCAGCAGGGGCAGCACAGGCATCTGTAGAAGGAATCGAGAAGCAGAACGAACTACAGGAAGAAGAAGTAACCATCTTAGTGAGCAGCAATTCCTCTTCGCTACCTGCAACAAGTGAGGCCGTTTTGCTACTGCTCCTGCTGTTGCTGGTGCTGTTTTCGCTGTTGTTATTGCTGCTGTCAATAGCGGCTGCCGCTGCTGCAGAATTTCGACTTCCTCGCGCTTCGCCCCTCATCTTTCTCTGTACCACGGACAGCTGCCGCTTCCGGGGCTTCTGATGAAGCTGCTGCTGCCGCTCCTTCTGACTGAGCTGCGGTTGCTGCTTCTGCTTGAGCTGCTGCTGCTGCTGCGTCCGACGCCGCTTCTGCTGCTGCGGCGTCTGACGCTGCTTCTGCTGTTGGTTTGTCCTCTGTTGCCCTTTTGCTTGGCGCTGCAGCAGCAGGTTCTCTCTGTTGCATGCCGCAGCAGCTGCAGCAGAACGTTCAGACAAGCTACGCGTTGCGGCTGCACCACACCGCGCTGCTGCTCCCGCCCGCAATACTTCTGCAGCAACAGGTGAGCCTGCAATCCTTCCTTCTTCTTGTTGTGCTGCTGTTGCTGCAGGAGCTCCTTCCTGTGTATGACTCTTTGCTGCTGCAGGTTTACGGATGTCTGTGTTCGTGCTGCTGCTGCCGCTCCTCCTGTCGGAGCAACCGGAGCTGCAGAGAAGTCGCTTAAACGACCTGCTCGTCCTCTACTTCTTCCTCCCGCTCTTGCTGCAGCGTCCAGACAGTCTCTCTGCTGTGACGCTGCTGCTTCAAGAAATGCAAGCGTCTCCCAGGAAATCTGACGTCTTGTGTTAGACAGAAAGGTGCGGCTGTTCTTGTCGTTGTTGTTGTTGTTCTTCTTCTTCTTCGATAAAAAAGATTAGCAGCGCTTGCCAGCTCCTCGCAAGGTTGCTGCTTATTTCTTCTTCTTTCCGGTCTTGCTGCTGCTCCTACTGCTCAAGCGTGCCGCTCTGCACTCCTTCTTCTGCAGCAGCAGTTGCTGCTGCTCTCCCTGCATCTCCTGCTGCAGCGCAACCTTCAGACCGGCGCCTCACTTGTAGAAGATATACCTTTTTTCTACGAGCAACATGTCTCTCAACTATTGGCGATTCAAACACAGAAAGGAAACGGCAAGACAAAGAAGCGGTGGAATTTTCGCAGACGGCAGACTCTGCTGCTCCTGCTTTCTCTGCCTGCTGCTGCAGGTGCTGCCTTGCCGCTGCGCTCCCCTTCTCCTGTCGCTGTGTCTCCGCTGACTTCCTCTCTCGTCGCCACAGCGGTCGCCTCAGGAAACATGCGTTCGAGAAAGGTGAGGACAAAGAAGAATAAAACGAGATACCAGAGGAAGAAGTAGCGGCAGCAGAAGACAAAGCAGCAGCACGTGTAGCAGCAGCAGCAGCGGCGGAGGACGGAGACAGCCCCGCGATACCTCTGAAGGCAGGCGTTGCTCTAGGAACGGCAACATGAAGAGAAACAGGAGGAGAACCGAGAAGATCCACAGGAGTAGAAGCAGCAGAAGCAGGGACGGGTGAGGCGGGTGCAGGAGACGCAGACGCAAAAGCGGCAACAGAAGAGAAACACGAAGCAGCAGAAGAGGAAGGACCGGTAGCACTGGCGGGTAAAGGACACACAGCAGCTGCAGCACGTGAAAGAGCAGCAGCAGCAGCAGGAAACGAAGCACCAGGGGATGGAGCTGCAGCGGCACCAGCAGACTAACCACCGCGTGATGCCTCGCCCAGCAGTAGAGGCCCGGCAGCTGCAGTAAGAGAGGAGACCTGTGGTGGATCGCTTCTCCTGGTAGTCGCAGCGTGCAAAGCGGCAACAGGGGATAACGGAGCAGCAGCAGAAGCAGGAGAAGCAGGTGAAGCACCGGTGCTCGAAGAAGTTGCAGCAGGATTTATCTTCTAATCTTCTGGTGCCCTGCCCCGGCAGCTGCGGCTCCTCCTAGTCAAGCAGAGGATGCAAGAGAAGAGAAAGAAAACTGCTTCTTCCGCTGCCCTTCTTCAAAAACAGCGTCAGGTAAAAAAAAAAGACATAGGGGAGACGAAACCAACAGGAGCAGCACGAGCTGTTAGGGTCAAGATTTATAGCAGCACCAGCAGCAGGCTCAACACTAACAGTGAGAAAAGTCGGAGCACCTGCAGCAGCAGAACGCATTAGCATCTACCCCAGCTGCAACAGCGAAGCTGGATCAACAGGAGAAGCATCGGTGTGAGGCGCGTCAGTAGGAGCAGAAAACAGCTGAGCAGCAAAAACGGTAGCAGCTAGACTTAAGCAACAGCAGCAGCAGCTCGAGCAGGAGGAGGTGCAGCACCCCAGACTAGCCTACAGTGTGGTAGTTTCTTACAGGAAGATTCCGTTCTTTCTTCCCTGTCTCTCGTCTTGTCCTTCCCCTCCGCATTCAACTGTTATACATATAAAGATGCATATGTCTGCTGATGGATACGAGGACGAAAGAAAATAAAACTTCTTGGTGGGATGGGCAGGTTGGTGTGGAGCGACAGATCGAACAGAATGCGTTCTGCGTGGAGTCAAGAAGCAACGGGGCACGAGACGAGGAACAGATGAGAGGGGAAGAGGGTTTCTACCTGCTGCAGCAAATGGAGAAGATGTGAAGTCCGCTACGCCGCTTCTCCGGCTCCTGCCGAGTCTAGGACGTTTGCTATTAGTTATCCCACACCCACGCGCGTACACCCACATCTTGCCACAATATGCAGAGATATCTACATTCATCCACAGAAAAGTGAATGCGTGTACACTGCACATACAGTGCTTCTGGGAGCAGTTTTCACACATATGCGTGGGAGTCAGAGAGAGACAGGGAGAACAAAAATGTGAATGTCGCGGAAGTTGCGGTTGCTGCGTACCATGCGCTTGTGAGTATTTGGAAATACGAAAGTAGCGCAGAAAGAGAGAGGGAGAGAGCGAAGCATGAAATTGTCTCGAAAAATAGGATTGCTGTGTACAGTGCGCATACGCATATGTGAGAGTACGACGGCACAAGTGTACACACGTACACGAGGTATGCTCAACCAAGGAGAGTAAAGTACCATATTTGGAGCCGGGGTCACACCCCAGCGCGGAGACGTGCTTTTTGCGTACCGCCAGCAATCCGTGGTCGGCCCCACCATGTTAACGTGCACCGTTGTGACCAGATACACAACGGCGTCCGGGTCTCAGTACATACATGCTTCTTAATGCACAGAGACACGAGTACACCTTTAAATATGTACAGGCATCAAATATAAAATCGGACGCGCAAAAGGCCGTAGACGTTCAGTCGTGTACGAATTCAGAGTCAACACACTCACAGGCACATGTGCGCACAAGTGTGGACGTCATAAAAAACGCAAGTAAATGGTACGCGGACGTGAATGAATACATGCAGATGTACTGAAGGACTATGGATACTGGCGTACGCATGAAATGCATAGGCGCGCGATTTCGTCCCGTGGAGTGCACGTCCATACACGTAGCCCCTGAAGAGCGTCACCTGTACGTAATTAAGAGGGATCACGCTTTGATACTTCTGTGCATGTGTATATATACATGTTTGCCACGGAAAGGTTTTCAAGGCCTCTGTCAGCAAACCCCTCTGTAGAGGCACTACCTTACTTTTGCTTGTTCGCGGTGTTCGTACACCGCAAGTGCGATGCACAACAGCGTGTGGCTAGCTGTCAACCTTCTCTCAGTGCGACCGCTTCAGAAGAGACCACCTGGTTCGCAAAAGAAAAATGTAACCGTGGATGGAGGAATTCTTTCAAGCTCTACATGCAATGTCACTCAAATAAAATGTATCACGTATATGCAATCTCTCGAGTGCAACAGGTTTCCTGCGCGAAGAAACGAGCTTGTTCTGACTCCGCCTCAGAGGATCATGTCCGAAGAAGGTACTTAGGACACACGAGGAGAAACGGCTACACAGACTGTGCAATGTGGCAAAAAGCGGAACAACGAACTGAAATAACACGCAGTAGACAGCCGAGAACGTGTGGAGTCCGAGACGCAACGACGCTTGACAAGTTTGTACGCGGCGGTTGTCTTCCCTGGCAAAATACAGAAAGATCGGGGAAAATAGTGAGATCATCCGAAAGAAAAGAGACATGCTATTCTCGCGTTATTTTGGGACTTTTATTTGGTTTCGAGCTACGCGGAGGATTTCCGCAACAAGGAATAGCGGTTATTGCACATCGCCGCCAGAATAAGACACACGCCGGCTCCAAGCGATCCTTGAACTCAAACAAGTGCGTGGTGCCACCTTCGTGAATCATTTGTATTGTGGATTTTAACAGTACTAAGCCGCGCAGAGTAGCGAAGGGGGAAGACCCGGAGGGAAAATCGCCGATTTTGTAGAGAAGAAAAAAACACCTTCCACATGAGAAATCATCTTAAAACACACACGGAGCCCGTACCGTCGCACTTGACTTCCGGGAGGCCGACTCACCAGCGCACCTCTCACGGTCCATCGACCCACGACGGATGACGCGGAGGCGTTTGATAACGGCGTTGAAAAGCAGTAGTATTTGGAAGGATAGTTCTCTGTGGAACTGACTCTTCCTTTACAGTGGATTCAGCAGCGCATCTACGGCTTTGTCTTCCAAGGTGGGTGACGGATACCCGCCATGCGGCTGTGTGTAGCTCTGCAATTCGCGTATCGCAGGCGGTCTACACGTTCGCACCTAGACATCCTTGCAACAATCTCACGTACACAGACAATAGGTTTACAGGCTTAAATACGAAGTGGCAATAGAAGAAATGAGAGGGTTCCTCATCATTTGGACGTTTAGAGCAAGTCAGGCGTGGAGGGTGAGCACGTTTTCTAGCGCAAGATACGATGTTGACGCAGAACTTCCTTAAGTATAAGTGGAAAGGTCAAGACTTCTACAGGTTCTTCCTGTATTCTCACCAGAAATGACAAAAGGTGCGCAACACGGAAAGAAATCACCTTCCTCACTCAGCTTCCTTGCACACATAAATGCCAAGGAGACGAAGTCAACGCGTAATGCGGGGGATCGTGTAACAGAAACGTAGACTGCACTGTACAGTACAGCCTGTCTCTACATATGTGTAAGTCCCGAGAAGTTCAAACAGGTGTTTGCATACGATACACGCATAAAAACGTACCGGCGTCAACGTGCAAATATACATGCGTATATGTATAGGCTTATTTATTCATGTATCACGTATGTGCTTGTAACTCCTAAGCAAGGCACAGGTAGACTCTGCCCTGCTTGGAGACAATGCGAATCGGGTAGTGCATTGAATCTTCACTAAGACACCGTACGGAAGTGGACGGCCGCATTACCTGTGCGAACAAGGACAAGTGGCGCAAAGGGCGTCCCCTTCAGCGTACCACTGCCTCGCAGGCCCAAACAAAGAGGCAGCTCTGATATACCTGCATTCCTGTGTATCCTGGGAAAGTAAAGGTCACAATGTACAGAGCAGAGTGCCCGGTCGTCATGTCCCGCTTGAATATACATCGGCTCTAGTCGAACCCTGCTAAAGACTGAGACGACGCGCGCACTTGTGGATTCTGCTTCGTGCTGTGTGTAAGCGTGTATGTCTCACAAAGTGTCAAGCGTGACCGTAGGTAATTCCTCTTTCGACGTGTGTCAAGCGTGAGTTCAATAAGGCGTCTCGCACCAAAACGAAATCCTGTTATGTTTAATATTTCTATTGTCCGCTGACTGTGGGCATTCTACATTGTTATTGCTTCAATCTAGTGTAGGCTCTGGAAAAATGAATATGTATGAACCTGAATAAACGTAACCTCGAAACGTGTAAAGACAGGCATGCTTCGGTTCGTCGATCGCTCTGCTGATCCGATTCTTCAGCGTGAAATTCACGGATATGTATTGTGCTCGCACGTGCCGGTGCCTCGCTTAGACCGTATATGCATACATACGTGTAGGGATACGTGTACGTATGTGTCTATACGCAAATGTATAGCATTTAAACGTACCTACCTCACAGCTTCGCCGACACCTGTGTATTTGTGTGAGTAAAATCCCTCCTCGACGTAGTTGCGTTCGCTGAATGACCGTTAACCAGGAGTATTAGCAGGCTAGGGAGCCGGCAGTAGTTTTAATGCTAAGATGCAACCACGCTCCATGAACAACTTGTGACGAAAGGGGCTTCCCTGACTATCTTCTCGTGTCGTCTGTCTTCGAGGAAAGTGCCATAGACGCGTAGGCTCTGTAAGATTTGTACACTGCAGACAACCGCTTCGCTTATTTGATGGGAACGGTGCATGCCGCCACTGTGAGTTCATCCAGACGGACTATTCCACTATGCACGTGTATATATATGTATAAATAAAGTCGTAGAGGAGTAGCTAGGTTGCTTAATGCAGAGTGCTGCGAATCTGCATTGATGCACCTTCCAAGAGGAGTTCCTCAATCGAAAACAGTGGTGCAAAAAATCATCCACGCGCATTCGAGTACACCCATGTGGCCTACTGCCACAAGCGTACAGGATGCGTGTATGTCTGGGACAGCGATGTAGAATCATGTGAGCGTGAAGCGGTTGTAGGACCTCTTGTATTATTAACACGCATTTTCTCGCACAACTTTGCTGTAGAGCGAGCACGGCCCGACATCCTCGTCGTCGCGGCGTAGAATTAATGTTCTCACCATCTTTCATTCACAGGCTGGGGAAGAGCGGCACACCGAACGCCACACACGTAAACACGTATGTGTATACACGTACGTATGCCACGTGCACCCGTACGCTGTGGCCTCTACCTGCTTTTAGTCGTTCATTCTCGACGTTTATGACAAATAGGCGCACTAGTGACACCTGGTCATCCTACATTAGTATCCCTATACCAGGTGTATTCCGGCGTGTCCCTCACTTGCGCACGAGAATGCACTTTTGTTGTTTCGTAGCAGTGAGGAGTGGTAACTCCACAGGTCAGCAAAGTTGTATACTGTCTAGCAGGTCTTCACGTACGCATTCCAAAGAATCAGGCGATACATTCATGTACGCGAAGATACACACTGTTTTTGTGCTCCACTTCAATGTGCACGCTCTTTGGATACAGGTAGCTAACCTCCCCCTGATTGAATAACCAGTGCCCACGTTCTACATCTGCATGATGTCGTTACACACTTACGACAAACTACGGACTACTCTATTCCCCCCGGGGTTTCCACCCCTTCCAAGAAAAACTATATGATAGCTTTAGAAGGAATAAGTTCCGGCCCAACGGAAGCTTCCACGGATGCCTACAAAGCACACATGCGCACACGTATTTGCTTTTCCAACCTCTGCGCTCGTTCCCTATATGATAGGGAGTATCTTTTACCTGTCCTTGCATACAGGAAGCGCAGCAAGCCGATAGCCTAATCTGATTGTTCTTAAATGTCGTAATCCCTGAGGGCGGCGCATCAGAATTTTCGCGTAACAGCGATGTGCAAAGGGTCGTCTACTATAGTTTGTGTTTTTTCCCTTGTGGACGGCATGACGGGGTGCAGCCAATGCCATGGGGAGGCTACCGGAAGGGCGTTCTCCCTATACGTATTAGGTTACTCTCCTTGTATGAAGTCTGTACTAGGCAGGCTGTACGCAGAAGAGGTGGAATTTCAATAATACGACTTCCACCGTATAGATGACGGTCTTCACCGACGCATCGTGACCTCTGTACCGCCGACCTCCAGGAATGTTTTAGTTAGCCTGCCCCTGGTTCCTTCCATTGCTTCCGAATTCTCAAACTCACTTCCGCGAAGTTCCGGTGCAGCATCCTTATATTAGATGTGTTGTCGCGTTGTTCACACCGAGTACATGCGCTGTTAAAAGGTGTGTGCAGCTTAAGCACCCACACGTACCAGATCTCCACTATGCTGTCGTCATGTGATGTCTTAAAGTGATGTGTGCTTCTGACAGTTCAAAGACATACGGTGGAACATGTAAACTAATGGTAGTAGTTCGATGACCTTGTCTGTCGCCATATGCATATAGGGGAATACAATCTGCTTCCGAGTTGATTCGAGGTGTGTGCAACTATCTTTCTAGTAGCACATTTGAAGCCCCGAAATAGTAACTTTCCTCTCCAACAAGACAACCGCGTAAGCAGACCTTCCTCGGTGCAGACGCTCACGGTGGTGTAGTGTTACCTGAAGCGGTAAGAGTTGCATCCATCGGAAGAAGAGAACCTCTCAGTGCTCTACAGCAGGACATGAAAAAATTTGTACTGTCCCTCCTGAGCTTTTATTGATGATTTTCGGATATGGATAAGACAGTAGGAGGCGTTGACGCAGCACCAGCAGAACTCGGTAGGGTTTCGGTGAGCTGTCGGGTTTCGTAGTCTGCAAGCCGCGGTAAGTCTCTCGCTATACACTAATTCTTTGAAAATTTTACCACCGTGGAACTGCAGTGCTCTGTGTTCTCCCTGTTAGCTGCCGGGAGCTACTATCTATGTTCTTTTCGTCCACTGCAATGTCAAACGACAGAGACGTACTCAGTACTACACAGGAGTTACCCTTGCATGGGCTGCTCTTCTGTGGTGGCCAAAAATATAGCTCAAATCTGAATTTCTAACTCGTAATGATGTGAGGAGCACTACGAAGCGGGTCCACCTGAGCCACACGTACGAAACTATCGTCAGGTCGTCTAAAAGGCCACCAGAAGACTGGTGAGAGAACACGGTTCCATCTAGGTGGGGACACTGCGGTACAATGCGTCAGCCCTTTCTGTGAAAAGACAAGCGTCAAAGCTTCTCTTGTCCAAGCTCCACGAAAACGGCCATTATCGGACTGTGTCAGCATTTTATCTGCTTCCATCTACTGTCGTAATATTTATCGAAATTTACATCACTCATGTATTTCCGCCAGTGCAGTAGGCAATCACTGGAGGCATTCATTTTCGTACTGAGTTACCGCACTTGTCCTGCGGCTCTCCCGTGAGGTACTCTAGGTGATTTCCTATCGGATATTACGCAGTGCGACAGGATGGCGGCGGCTTTCGCCGCATGATAAAAGACATTTTACCACATAACGCTTACTACGAAATACGCGTACATTCTAGAGGTGCTCAGGGGAGCTGTGTCTAGTCTTTAAGATTCAAGTGTAAGTGTGCGTAACACACAACTCCACATTTTTGACACTGTAAAGAGGAGCACGCAGAGTTACAACGTGTACACTCATCAGTGGCACCTTAGTTCACTCCGTTTGCACCGGCACGTTGCATTGCTGTTCTTCCCGAAGCTTTCAGCTTTGTTACCAATATCACAGCAGTACAGGCTTAACGTAGATTTTGATGCAGGATAAGAAATCAAGAAACGAAGTAAGTCCTCTTCTAGAGAAGAATGTTATTTTTCTTCGAGAAGGTGCCAGTGGAGATGGTCGCGACCCGAATCCATTTGTAAGCTAAAACAAGGATTACCTGTGTCGAATCACCTAGACAAAGATTATACCAGGAATTGTCGACAGAAAGATCTGCAACCACCTCCCCGAAGGTCACAGTTCAATACGGTACCAACGTTACAGTTCAAAACAGTCCCCTACAATAGGCTCTTTGACCTGTCTATTTCGGCAGGCAACCTCGCCTGTGCCCCTGGAGCGCAAAGAACATGGAGGGTATGGACGTATAAAACCAAGGGCTGTGTAGAACACCTGACCGTGGATACAACCCACTTGGCGGGCGCAAAGTATTGCGAATCAAGTCGAACGCTAAAACGAGAACAAATGCGGCATCCATCTGACATAATCTGTTTGCTGACCAATCAGAACAGCTGTATAGGAAAACTGTCAGGATACCTTTCCAAGCCTGGGCGAGAGAGCTTTCAGATACGTGTACATACACACATATATATATATACATGTACATGGATCCTTGCGCAGATGTATGTATGTGAACCATGTAAAATTTGAACCGTGCAGGTGACTGCAGTTGTTGTTTGTATAGAACTTTGTCACGAGAATATGATAGTGAGACCGCAGAACTGCAGAGAAAGTTCAGAAAAGTGAGTGAATACTACTGAGTGGAGGCTTCTGGGTTTTCGGAGCAGAAAGTGAAACTTCTGTTCAGCCGATCCTCAATTTTCTTTTGAAATGAGTCGACGACTTGGGTGGGAAGTTGTTGCGGCTAAAGGGTATACGTGAGGAGACGGTGGAACAACGTTCAAGACAGAGAATGGGGGAAATTGATTGTGTGTTTCGAATGGAAACGAATGCTTTAATAGAGTGGAGATATCCTTTTGCTAGCTAAATTCGAGCATCAGCAAGAAGCAGTCGCCCCACTCTCCTTCTCGTTTCATCCCTTCTTTGCTTTTTCTTCATTCTTCCGGCTCCCAACGCGCAGCGACGAGTTTGACGTTTGTTATCCCCTGGCTCTTCCGGAGAGCGGGCACGTCTGTTGAACATGGGAAGATCAAATTAAAAAGGGCACCCCTACGGTCGTCTTCCTCGGGAATGCGCAGAGTGGCGCTCGATATTTCCCGTCTACGTCTATTCTCTCGCACCATCTATAATATCTTTGGGCAAGCAGCACGTCTCTGTGTGTGTGTGTGTGTGTGATGGACTCAGCGCCGAAGGCAGAAGAAATTCATATAGCTCCGTACATAAATGTTCCTGTAAAGATACGGGTGTGAATATGACACTTCTTGCATTTACATATATGTATGAATTTACATATGTATATCCATGTGTCAATGCATATAAATGCCGTTACGTGCATTTATATAGATTTACACATGTGCCCATGTTCGTGTCGAATGCGTAGACTTTTGCTGGTGGGTGTATGGCGGAATGCCGACACAGAGCTCGAGTTGCTGGTCGCGTAGATGAACGCATGCCTAGCAGCAGCTGCAGGTGGGCAGCGGTTTGTCGGGTTACTGTATATATCGGGCAACTCTATGCCTTATTGGTTGTCTCCTACTATTCTTCTCTTTTTGTAGGATCACATACGTGTGGATACGAACACAGACGCAGATGAAGACTTTACGTCTGTAAACAAAACGCTTCGCTTCTGACTCTGCCGCAGAACAATTCCGCAACAGAGTGGCTGCATACGTATGTGTGTGTCTGTCTGCGGGGTCCTTCATAGAACCGTCTACAGCTGCTTCTTTCAGTAGTGACACGTGTGGAAAGGTACGCATACATACACGTATATGCATTTACATGGATCTACATACACATACGTGTAAACTTCCATACATACATCTATTCACGTATGTATCCATATATATATATATATAAATATGCATGATGATATATTTATAAGTATACATACATGTGTGTGTGCGTGTGTACGGGTGAGGTGTTACACAGGCACGTATACTTCTACGCACGCCGACAAGTTCTTCGTTGTCTCTCTGTACCTCGTCTCTCCCCTCCGCTATGTAGACAAGAATATATACATGTGTGTATAATTTTGGGTGTCTACATCTCTCTACACAATACGTGTACTCCTACGTCTTTTTCTATGTGCAGCAGCACCTTTTCGTTTTGGTCCAGATGAAGGATGGATGCTTACCGGGTGCTGACATGCAAAACAACGCAGTTGCCCACCCCGGTGCGCTTCTGCCGCCTGAACACCCAAGTCGTACGCAGAAGTACTTCTCTTTTTCCCTCTCAATTTCACGTGGAAATGTCTGGCTACTTTCAGCCTCCAGAAGTGATAGCGGACACTCCTTGCGTCTACTATGTTACTATTCTTGTCGCTGCTGCATTTCTGCGTACCCACGTCCTTTCTATAATTCTGCAGGCGCCTCCAGAGAGGAAGAGAGAGAGAAAGACGCGAAAAGGAAGGACTGCAGATGCGTGTGTGGACAAATTATCTCTCTGCGGATATGCACTTGTACGTCTACATACCCACAGGTGCGCCTGCTCACGCATTTCCTATACATACACGTATCAACGCGTATATACGAATATCCACCTTATACATGTGTATGTACCATATACACGTATATATGCATATACCTATACGTATACACACATATATACAAATCCACATCTGTATCTATATGAGTATCCAGAAGGTATGCTTGTACATCCACCTATATATATATGTATATGTATGTGTAGGTCTGTGAACCTATCCACAAACACATTTATGCCTACCTACTACGGTGGACTTCTACGTACATCCACACACATGTATATATATGCGTGCCCTTGTGTTTCTCTCGTCTGCTTTATATCGGAATGTACTGATACAAACTACAGGACTGCAGACACGCGTACGTCTCTGCATTTGCTTTGCACGACTCTACGGATACTCGCAGACGTAAGGACAAGCGCCTATATGTGTGGACGTAACTTCCTGCATGCGTCACGCTGTCCTCCCACGTAAACACGTCGCTATCTCTCTACACATCTGCAATATGGAAAAAAAAAGCGGTGCAACGGTTGCACGTGTAGTAGCAGCCGATCGCCTTGCCGGTGGATCCCAGAAGCAAGAGGGACAGAACTGATGGGTCTTCTTCGTGGTCAGGTTCAGTGCAGTAATCGCCTGCAGCAAAGAAACAGCGGCAGCAGCAGCAGCACCCTGCCCACGTCCGTCCACAAGAAAACAGCAGAATATGTCTCTCCCTTTCTCTCTGTGACTCCCTCTCTCACGCTTTCTCTCTTCCACAAAACACCGGCAGAATTGATCTCTCTCTCTGTGTGCCCCTCAATCTTTCTGTTCTCCACAAAAAACCCGAAGAGCGGATCTCTCTTTTTCTCTCTGTCTCTGTCTCCCTCTCCCTCTCAGCCTTTCTCTCTTTCACAAACAAACAGCACAACTTAGCTTTCTTTTCGTCTCCGTCTCTGTCTCTCTATCTCTTCCCTTCTGAATCGTTTTCTCTTCGTGCCGTTGTCGACCCCGTCGGTGGCCCACACAGCGACCGCGAGGAAATTCCCCCCATATTAAAAAAGTGTTCGTGTTTCTGTATGTGGATCTTCTCTACACAAGTCCCTTCACGCGCCTGCACGTGTGGCAGTCTGAGCGCGTGTCCAGCTACACACGGGAGGTCCACACGCAACAAGGCTTTTCTACCTTCCGCGGTAGAGGTGTGCAGGGGTGGGCCCACGCAGCTATTCACACATGTATACGTGGAACACATTCATGTACATATGAATGTAGGCGGCTGTTGGTATATCTGTGTGTGTATAAGCCTACACACAGGTAGGTGTACGTATATTTGGGCATATCTGTGTGTCAAGGTTTATGTCCAGGGGCACGCGCATGTATAGATATGCACGCAGATAGACGCACACGTACTAGGAGACACATACGTATAAGTTGGGAGTGCAAAAGAAAGGACTTTTCATAGCAGCAAATCTACAACCTACGTGTCGAAGGTTTTGCTCTTGTGCACTCCTGTCCCACATCTACGTGCGTAGGCCCGTACGCATGCACACAAACACATACAGAGACATATTTGTCCGGAGACGCATATTTCGTCGGTCTATGCGTCTTTTCTACGGGCGCACACGTCCGCTTTTGCTGTTCACGAAGAAACTCCCGCACAGTCATATAGACGCGTTTACGCTCCTGCACAAGCAGGTATGTGTGACCAGACACCTACAGAAGCACACACGCACAGAGGAGGTGTTTAGAGAATTCGACACATGCAAGAAAGCGGGACGACAGAGCCCCTGAAGCGTGACACCCTGCGGTGTACGTACACCGCAGCCCCACGGGACTGAGCTGCACCAAGGGATCCTCACGACGTAAGTGTGTCGCATAAAGTTGAAGAGAGAGAGAAATGGACAGAGACGGACGGACAGAATAAGATAAAGAGACACAAAGAGGGACAGGGCCTACGACCTGGCTTGAATACGTGGCGGTTGGGCCGCATGCAAGCAAATATACACTGGTGCAGAAAGAGTGGTGAGTCACTGCGGACGTTGACATCTCTAGATCCGCTGATGAAAGGACGTACGTCTGTGAGGATCTCTTTCCTTTTTTTCGTCTATATTCCTGATTTTGTCTGTGTTCGCAACAACTTCTTAGACACACATACATATACATATAGCTTTGTGTAGATACATCTATATACACATACATGTATATACATATATGTATATATATGTACATAGACGTATACATATACATATATACGCATATATATGTATATATACACACTTATATATACATATATACACATATACACATATATACACATCCGTGTATATGCGTGTATACACATACATCCGTGCATATGTGAGGATATACATATATATACATACATACATACAGACATACATACATACATAGACGCATGTGTACACACATGTATACATCCGAGTATATGTGTGCGTATACATATGTGTAAACACATATACATTTATATATATATATATATATATATATATGTATACATGTATATGTATTCCTTTTTCCGTATCTGTAGGATATATATATATATATATATATGCGTCGTTTCGGTGAATACATGCTCTTGCGTCTTACGCTTTCTGTACAACAAGAGAGAGACGTGAACGGCGCTATCTTTTTCCTCTCTTCGTGTCTGTCTCCGTCGGTCTGTGTTCCCGTCTTTCTGGCTTTCTACGTCTTTCTCTTTTCATGAACGTACATTTTACATGCGCAGACACACCTGGAAGTTGCAGTAGGCGCAGCGGACGGGGTGAGGAGAGAGCTCTCCTTTCGACGGCAGCAGCAGCCTCGTGCGGCATCCCTCTTCAACTCGCCTGCAGACCTGCGTCGTCGAGCGGCACCAAGTCATCAGTGCGGTGTATGTACACCAAATATTCTTCACATATCCACCCCTACATAAGCGTACACATATATACGTGTGTGCGTCTTCGTCTCCACCGGTGGAATGGCTGAAAACAGGCTCTCGACGCGCAGAAGCCGTGACACAAAAAATTGAGCATGTACCTCCGCCGTAGGAAATCTGCAACGCGTGGGTTTCTCTTGCTGCCTGGCGCAGTATTCGTGCAGAGCTATGCTCAGAGTGTATGCGCTGCACGCGGTGTACGTACACCGCATCCCTGTGCAGCCGTCCGGAACTACGTGAAGAGTGTAATGCGCGAAGGAGACAGAGACACATGTATGGGCATCCCATGACGACCAGCTGTACACGGCAGTTTTCGAAATTCTGCCCGCGTACGCGCCGCTCCCTGCGACCGGGGCAGGACGTCGATTTTCCCGATGAATTCAAATGTTTATCCGTTCAACCAACTATTAACGAATACCTACGAGGGAGCATAAGCTATGAAATCTACATATATATATGCAGAAAGTGAAGACATATATATATATGTATAAATCGCGGGACACAGGGTTGAAGGTGGAAAGCCTGGTACACAACAACGCACCGCCGCATGCCCACACAAGTGTGTAGAGATACATACGCCTATATGCACGTGACTTCAAGGATATGTATTCCTAAACAAATATACACCCATATATATATACACGCCTATATGTGCATTTGACATGTGTCTGTAGATGCACATACGTTTTCATATATATGTATATACATATTAGGCGCATGGTTGTCTGCTGCTGGGGTAGTCGAGGAAAACGCCCTGCGTCGTCCTTTTATGATAGCTCGCCTGCGGCAGCTGCGGCGTAGTTGGGCACCGGCATGGGGCTGCGTGACTGGCTGAAGCTGCTACGAGCAAAAACGTATACAGAAGAGAACAAGTCCTTCGAAGTGGATCAAAACGTCGACTTCTGTCCTGAGCAGCTCGGTGAATTTCTACGTGTCTCTGTGTCTCAGGGAGTGAAGCAGACTTTATACTTGATTGCCTTCGCATACGTGCACTTCCTCAGACGACCCAAGCACGACAAATATATAAATACGTATACACAAATATATACAGACATACGTCTGTAGACATGCATATATACATATGTATCCATGTATATACACATGTGCTCGGACACGCATATATATATATATATGCGTATATACATACATGTGTAGACATGTATATATACGTGTGTATCTATGTATAAGCTTGTTCTCATACAAGTATATATACACACATATATATGTATATGCATAGAGATCCCACGTGCAACGCGCTAGTGTGTTTCTTTACACTGTCGTATAAGTATATATCTACGCTTACGCACATATGTATATACGTATGTCTATGGCCCTCTTTCTTAGTATCTTTCTACATTCATATATATTTGTTTCAAGAGACGTCTGCATACGCAGCTGCACACAACTCTACACACACACGTGCACACATAGATGCAGATAGATAGATAGAGACAGAGATAGCGAAGCAGAAAGAAGGGAAACCAACGACAGGCAGATCTATCCATCTGTTCATTTATACATGTGCATACGTAGTGAAAATGGGGGCACCTACGCAGTACGTACAGAGAAATAGATACAGATTGAGAGAGAGACGAAAAGATAGGGGAAAGAGGCGAACCGATATACACGTCTATATATCTAGCTATCAATGTATAGATCTGTATATCTATAACTATATATATATGTGTATGTTTGTAGCTCTCTCGCTCTGTCTCTCTCTCTTTCTCTGCACATATATATACGTATATATCTAAGGAGCCATATATATATATATATATATATATGTGTATGCCTATATGTGTGTATACATATATCTTTAAACTCGGTGCTTATGTGTATGTGTGTGTATGTGTACTAGTATTTTTCGAGGGAGTTGAAAGGAAAGGTGCCGGGTGGAGGGAGACAAAAAGGGGAGAACGCCTTACGAGAAATCGATTTGCAGTGACGTCCGTCCCGTGGCCTGTCCGTTGTAGAAAAAGACGCGCAACGCAGCAGCTCTCACAGAAACGGTGGAGGAACTCTTAAGAGAAGAAGAAGAAGATGAAGACCAAGGAAAAGAGGAAGAATAGGAGGTGGACGAATTAATTAGGGGGAAGAGTTTGAAGACGAAGGACGGAAGTGAGGGAAAACAGAGACGCGGAAGCGACGGGAAGAAGAAAGGATTGATATGGGCAGATCAACAAGTAGAAGACGAAGAGAGACATGAAAAAAAAGACAAACCAGAGGGAAAGGAAGAACTACAAAGCGGAAAGGGAATACGAAAAGAAGGGGGAAATGAGAGAAGGAAAGGAGGAGGAGGAGCAGAAGGGAGAAGAAAGGGAGAGGAGAGAAAAGAGACGAGGAAGACGGAGAACAGCAAAACGATGAGAGTACCCGACAAAAGACGCAAAAGAAGAGGAGGAAGAAGAAGAAGAAGCGAAAGGAGGAGACTTGAACTGCGGGGGGGGGAAGGGGGGGGAAAGGATAAAAGAAGCAGAAACGAGACGAATACAATTGAAGGAAAAGTTCTCTGTCACCGAAAATGAAGGTCTCCGCTCTCTACACGTGCATATGTGGAGGTTATGCATCTCTAAAAATAATGCAACGGCCCACGATTTCCCGTTTCATCCGTTCTACTCTCCCCTCCCCTTCTCGTGTTTCTGCGCCACAAACAAATATACATACATGTATATACATGCATATATCGAGACGTGTCCTACTTGGTCCACTTGAGATTCAAGCAAGAAAGAGAAATACACAAAATACATATAATATATATATTTACGTATACATACATCGGGACGTATACTACGGAAAGACAGAGAAGTACATGAAATACATATATATATATATATACGGAGATGTCCTACTCCTCCGCCCAGTTGAGAATGAAGAAGGGGACAGAAATACACAAAACGCACATATGTGTATATACCTGAATGTATCCTGGTCCGTCCACTTGACTATGACGAAAGAGAGAGAAATACAGCAAAGGTTCTACATACACGCAGAGAAAGTTCTCCAGCATACGGAAATACATATATATATGTGAGAGAAGAAAAGAGAGAAAGTGAAGAAGAGGAAGAGGAAACCAGAAGCAATGAGTGAAAAAGGGGAAGAGAAAAAGAGAAAATGAAGAAAAAAAGAAAATGGAGAAGGAGAGAAAATGAAGAGGAGAAGAAGAAGAGACATGTTAAATGGGATACACTGCGGGTAGTAGTTGCCGCCTCTCGTAGTGCGAGAATAGACGCATGCTGCTGCAACAATGTTGATATATAATTTGTGGACAAAACGCAGGGCGAGAAACACAAAGGCCCGCCGAAGAAAATACGAATGATACAAAAAGAGATGTTGTGAGAAAAAAATTGAAGAAGAAGAAAAGGAGACTCATTGTCACACATAAAACAAATTGTAGAACACAAGTCCCCACCAGAGGTGTAGACGCCTTTGCAATACATATATATACATATATGTACATAATGTGTATATATATATATGTGTATATATATATACACGTATTGGCTTGTACACAGAGATATATATACGAATAGACACATCTAGATACCTACATATATATACATATATATGTGTGTACGTTTGCGCATATAACATATATATATATATATATATGTATATGTATGATTACATATGTATGTACATACACATACATATGTATCTCTGTACACATGTACATCCATGTATACATATATGTGTGTATACATATGTGTATATGCATATATATATATATACACATATATGTACGTATGTACGTAATGGCTTGTTCACAGAGATGTATATAAAAGTGTACACACTTATACCTGTATACATATATATATATATATATTTCATGCAGGTTTGTGCAAGTTATATGTATATATATGCGTGTGTACGTGATTATACATACATATATGTATATATGTATGTATGTATGTATGTATGTATGTATGTATGTATACGTGTTGGCTTGTACACAGAGATATACGCAGGAATACACCTACCTACGTACACACATATGTAGATCTATGTACATAATGTGTATATATCCATTACGTGTGAACGTTCGCAAATATATATAGATATATTATACGTAGATAATGTGTGTATATGCGCTATATTTATATATATATATAATTTGTATATACGCTCGCACATATATATATGTGTACATGTAGGAGTAGAGTTCGGGCGGTCGATAGCAATAGCGATGATAGGCGAGCGTGTGACAGGAGCGGAGGAGAAATGAGAGAGGCAAGAGAGGGCGCACCTGCAGTAGGAATAGCAGAAGAGCGTTCTCCTCCTCCCCTTCGTCTTCTGCTGCTGTTGCTGCTGCTGCATGCGCACCGAGGGAAGGCAGCCGCCACAGGCGAAGAGTCACAGAGGAAGGGACGCAGGAGGTGTGTTGGCAGCAGAGAAGAGAAACGACACCTCTTCCGAAGGAGAAGAGGAGACGCATCTTCAGCAGAAACGGGGGTCTTCCTCAACGCATGCGAAGAAGGCAGAGAAGTCTACCAACATCTGCACCGCTGTCTTTCTCGAAGGATATGCATATATATGTGTCGTCAATTCACATTGCTGTTCAATGCTGTCTGCTCTCTTCTCTCTTCTCTCCGTGCCTCACACACGCATACAGACACTTATTGCTTTGAATTGCTATTCTATTCTACGAGACCACAGACCGGCGAGAAACTTCAAAGTGTCCATTTACATACAGAGGGAAACATATATAGATAGACAGACGTACGTATATTAACATATATATATATATATATGTGTGCATATATAGAGAGATACATACACAGATACACATATATATATATATATATGCATACAATAACATATCCAGAGAGACAAATATACAGATACGTAGACGTAGGTACATTTATATATATATCTGTGTGAACATAAATACCTACCACACTATCTTGACATGCACATATATATATATATATGGATAGATACAGATATGTGGACATGAAAACCTACTAATACAAACTGATACATATATATATATATATCAACATAGTAGATTAATATACATATATATATATATGTGAACATAAGCATCTATAAGTATAGACCGAAATACGTGTATATATAAATATATATATGTACATATATAGAGATAAGTACGTGGTGGCATGAATATCTATCTACTAGTACAGACTGATATATGTATATACATATATATATGTATATGTCTACATGTATATATTGCCATGTATGTACACGTATAAATATGTATATATATATATATCGATATCAGTATAATATATATTTGTTGGTGTAGAGTGGCACATATATATATACACGTGTATCGGTATAAATATCTCGTAGTATGAAAACGGACTTCGAAAGAAAGACGCAGTTGCCCAAGAAACCTGTATGCACACACTTACGTACTTTCTAACCGAGTCACGTATATCTATAGATTGATGGATAGATAGATATGTATATACTTATATATACATAGAGAGACAGATATAGAGAGACATATAAACACACATACGCATACACACATATATATATATATATGTGTAAGTATATTTGGAGAGAGGCATACATTTCGGGAGACATCCATGCACATATACATACAAATACATATATATATATATATATATAGGCACACTTGTATATTCACACAGGTAGACTAGCTTATTTATATATGTATATTGATAAATGGATACAGATACACATGTACATAATGACTGGTATATGTGGTGGTAGAGAGGACAAGAATACAAGACATGCAAACCTTCGTCCGTCATGAGAGAAAGCTAGGGGAGCAGACATATATATGTTGGAATCCACACATAGAGAAGCAGAAAGAGAGGTGAATAGAGATATATGCCGCTGATCAAAATATAGAGACGGCTGATACGTGAATAAATGGGCCCGCCTTTACATACACACGTACAAATACGTCGTATACACATGCATTTCTCTCTCTGTCTATCCCCCTATAGATATATACGTCTAGAAGGAGAGCTCCCTGTATACGTCCAAACACACACACAGACACATATATATATAAACAGACAAAAAGTCAATTTATGACCTCCTTCTGGCTGGTCTCTGCATGCATCCAACGTGCAAATGCCTTTTCTGTTTCCACATATATATATGTATGTGGATATTCACAGATATGTATATATATGGAGAGATATGGATCGACGCGTCTCCACGAGGTGGAGAAGATTAAAAAGAGTAAATGCTTGGGGAAGGAGAAGAAAAAAAAATGGCGCCCGGGAAGGAGAAGTGAAAGGGCGACGATACGACCCCCTGCCGAGGAGGTGCTGTCTCACCTGCTGCCGACGTGTGGCCCCGCGGTATCACCGTCGCTGCGGACTCCCTGCAGCAAACATCAAAACTTTCTTCTATTTACGAAGTTTCACCCGCATTTCCCAACCCTTGCTGCTTCTCCCAACACTTGCTGCTTCTTTCTCCATATATTCACACAAAGTGATTCAAATTTTCACCAGACATACATATGTATGGGTATGTGTAAGCAACTATCCACCAGGCGCACAACATACATAGCTATACTAGAGGAATTTGTCTCTCTAGAAGCCATCTCCCTACATTTGTATGTATTCAAGTATTCGTATATATACCTGGTTCCCCACACATGTGGATATCTATACCAATTTCTATATCTCTCTATATCTGTCTCTCTCTCTATATCTATCTCTCTCTCTTTATATATATATATATATACGTGTTCCTCTATATTTATACGTATCTATATGTATATACACCTCTCTATATACGCGTATTTCTATACCAACGCCTCTGTCTCTCTATATCTATGTCCCCCTGTATCTGTGTCTCTTTATATTAATATCTCTATATACCTATATGTTTACCTACACTTATATCTATATCCATATGTACCTGCCCATAACTGTGTCTAGCTGTGCGAATATCTACATCACTATATCTGTGTCTCTCTATATCTATGTCTTTCTATCTTTGTGTCTTTCTATACCTCTCTATCTATATATCTGTACCTTATTCTATATTTATATCTATATCTGCCTAGCCATCTCTTTGTATTCGCATCTATCTATCTATGTTTATACTTATCTATATATCTCTCTCTCTCTATATATATATATGCATATATGTGTATTTCAGTCTGCCTATACCTACATGTCTGTCTCTATCTATCTATACTTACCTGTCTTCCTCTATATATTTATACCTATTTGTCTACATCTATTGATCTATATATCTATCTATGCCTATCAATATCCATCAATATCTATGCATATCTATATCCTCCTACGTCAGTATATATATTCATACCTGTATATATTTCTATCCATACCCATCCATATCTTCGAATATATGTGCAACAATATCGACACTCGAATATATATATATATATATATGTATATGTCCTTCCTTCTCTCTCTCTATATATATGTAGGTCTATTGATAGCTATTCATCTTTGTATCTACCTATACACATCATGCCATATCTGAATCTACAGTCATTTATATCTGTGTATCTCTATGAAGCTATCTCTCTATCTATCTTTATCTATCTATATTTATCTGTATCTACCTGTTTGTCCATTTATATCTACATATATATATATATATATATCTGCGTATTTACATCTATCTATCTATACCTATTCGCCTATATACGTACACCTATCTATCTACATCTATCCGCCTGTCTGCGTGTACCTTTCTATATCTATATCTATATATATACACATACGTGTATACGTGTATATATTTATATCTATCTATCTATCCATGTACATATATATATATATATTTGTCTACGTATTTATACCTACCTATCTATATCTGCCTATCTGCCGACATCTATCTCTCTCTATATATATGTAAATAAATGAATATATATGTATATCTGTCTGCCTGTCTATAATTACTTGCCTATCTGCCTCTATCTATATATATCTATCTATCCATGTACATATATATATATATATGTGTAAATCTGTCTATACATCTATAGCTATCTGTCTATCTGTGTCTATCTCCGTACCTACCTCTATCTATCTATATCTATTTATGTATACATATATATGTGTGTGTCTATCTACGCCTATCTATATATCTATATTCATAAGTAAATAGACATCACAATCCATACATCTTTGTATCTACATTCATATCCACACCTATTTTTGATGCTATCTTTCTATCTATATACGTGTATCTATACATATATATACATATACATAGAGATACTTACACATCTATCTACGTATATCTTCGTACATATCTATCTATCGATCTATACATAAACATATATACATATATATATATATATATATATACCCATATCTACTTTTCTATACCGGTCCACCTATCTGTATCTATATCTACATGACGATGTATATCTATATCTGTGTATATCGATATATACATAATTATACAAGTATGTACATCATATATATATATACGTATATATATATATATATATATACATATCGACGTATACGTATATCTAAACATGAAAGGATATATATATATATATATATATGAATGACTGATTGTTTACTGCTTATATGTAGAGGCATATGGATATGAAATACAGTTTATCTCTTTGCATGTATGGAGGTATAAAGCTCTTTAATTTATACACACACATATATATAAGGAGAAGATATAATATATAGAGACTCATAAACATCATTCACAGCAGTAAATTTCCAAATACTTACGTATGCATCTACACATATATACATATACATACATACATGTATATGTATGTCTGTCTCTATCTATTTGTTTCTCTCTCTATCTCTGCATGTATATATATACGTATGTTTGCACGCCGAGTAGGCATGTACGAAAGGCGGAGAAATAGAGAGAATTCTCTCGGCGGGGAGGAAATCTACACAGAGAGAGACGGAAGATGAGAGGGGGCCAGCGAGAGGAAGGCAGAGAACCTTCGAGAGATGGGGAACTCAGCCAGGCAGCTAGAGGGAGGCGAGACGAGACAGGCGTAGAGAAGGAGACGGGGAGACGGAGAGGGCGAGGGAGTCTGAGACGGGGGAGACGGGGAGATGGGAGGAAATTTTGAGAGAGAAGGGAAGAGGAAAAAACTCTCCAAAACAGAGACAGAGAGATGAAGAGCGTGCGCATGCAACTGCCTTTGTGACTTGCTGTTGGCCTGTAACGCGGGGAAGGAAGGGAACTCGAAAACTCTGTTTTCCGTCCTTTCCTCCCTTTCCCCTTTACTTCTTCTTATTGTCCCCTCCCCTCTTCTTCTCTTCTCATGTCTCCTTCGTCTCGTTGCCTGCTCCTCGCTTTCCTGCTGCTCTGTGCTCGTCTGCGTGTCTCGCGTTCTGCTGCTGCGTGTGGCTGATTGCATGCAAAGGCTCGCGGACTCCTCGCTTCGCAGAACATTCGCTCGCTGCGTCTTCTCCACGTTCCCCCACCACGAGGTTCATGAAGGCGTCGCAGCGCCCGCAGCGCGAGAAGTTCTCCTGCAGCAGCACAACCGTCGCTGCGGCTGCTGCTTCTTGAACGGAGGGCAGACGCATCAGCATCTCCTCATCAAGAAGTGCGGCGTGCTGCCGGAGCAGCAGGAAAACGCGATGCATGTGGCTCAGCTGCGACCGCAGCACCTCTTCCTGAGAAAGGGACTCGAAAAGCGAAAGCACGTAAAGAAAAACGAGACAAGCAGACGTAATTCAAGAAAAAGGATAAACGGAGACGTGCCACGACCTTCCGACAGGAAGCTGTCAACAAGAAAGGGCGGCAGGCTGTATATACACACGTGTATATATGCATGTAGACAGGCATGTGAATACCTTTATCCAGTGTATATATACCAATAGACGTGTGTGTATGTGTGTGAGTATCTTCGATATGTACATATGCATGCATGTATGGAAAAACAGAGACAGAAAGACCAAAGGAGCCAAGAATATGGCAGGGCCACATATACATATATATATATGTGGATATAAGCAGGCGGCCGTATGACTCTTTCTAATGTATATCCATGTACATATGTGCATAAATACACATACGTATAAGTGTCTTCGATAAATACGTATAGACACACATATGAGGAGAGAGAGAGAGAGAGCGCAACAAAGGTCGTATATCCGTATATATATATATATACAGGGTCAGTTATACGCGGAATTCTCTCTATTCTATATATTTGTGTATATGTATCGCTCTCTCTCTAATGATATATATATATATATATATATATAGTAC
>KL647335.1:150997-161828 GCA_000727475.1 Sarcocystis neurona
GTGTATATGTATCGCTCTCTCTCTAATGATATATATATATATATATATATATACGCATGTATGTACTCGTTTATATGTACGTACGTATGTTTATACGGAGACGGAGAGAGAGAGAGACAAGCATCAAAGGACGACACACATATATATATATACATTTGCGTATGTGTCTTCTTTTAATATATACATAGATGTGTGTACGTATATGTGAGGTGGCCAGAGAATTGCGGCACTTTTGTTAAGAAGAAGAGAACAGTTGCACTAGCTGCGCGTAAAGTTTTGTCTGTGGCTGCTTCTTCTCTTCTCGGTCTTCCCATCTTCGCTTTTGGGGGGCCCATTTGTCTCCCTTTTTTCGTTTCCTGGTCTGCACTTCTCTTCTTCTCTTCTGCTGCTTCTCCGTTCTTCCCCAGCTGTTCTTCTCCCTTGCCAGCAAGGACGCACCTTCGTCTTTCGGCCCGCGGCCACCAGCGCGACCTCTGCCTCCATTTTCGCTCGCAGCTCCGGCTGCAGCAGCAGAAGACAAAAAGCTGTCCACATAAGACGAAGAAGAAAACGTAAGACGTCTACCAAAAACGAAGAAGTAGAGTGTTTGCCAGAAGGAGTAGATGCTCTCTACACAACCCACGTGTGTCCACTGATGCGCAGCAGCCTTCTTCCACGTCCATATAAACACACACACACACACACAGAGACACATACGTATATATATGTAGATGCAAGTGTATTTCTCTACAGAAGGACTCACACATATATAGTTATGGGCGCCGTACGAGACGCCTTAGTTCGCGTATTTCTTTCGCGCTTTCTCTGCGTATCACACGTTAAATATCTGGGCATGCGTCAGTGATGGACTGATATACGCAGACCGCCGTCGTCAAGATCTTCCTTTCTCATTTCTTTCTCTATTGCTTCACCCGCAACTGCTACCCACAGCCACTACATACAAAAAAATATACACATATATATATATATATATGTATGTATGTATGTATGTATACATATACATATATAGATATAAGTATGGAGGTACGTTTTTGTGTCGATGTTTGAGTCTACCGCATTTGTGTTTTTTTCTCCGGCATTCTCTTTCTTAGCGTCTCCCCTGCCGTATTGCGAGGCTACGCATTGGTGCGGGTCTACAAATTCGCCCCCACCCTCCCATATATGCAACAGTGACACATGACACGTACGTGTGCGGACGCCGCAGACATACACACGCTTCGCGCTGTCTCCCTGTCTCTCTCTCTGTCTCTCTGCGACTCGCTGTGTGAACGTCTGAACCCCGCAAATTGGACCACTTCAGTGCCTTCTGCGCCGCGTCTCTGGCTGAGTTTTCTCCGCGTTCCCCTCTGCAGAACAGCTGCACGACGAGCTGCCCCACGGCGGGCAGTTTTCGTCTTCGAAGAGCAAAACGATGCGCAGAGACGAAGCTGCTGCCCCCAAAAGGAGACAGCAGGGAAGCGAAATCCCCCCCAAAACTCATTCTGTCTCTGTCTCTCCGTCTCCCTGTCTCCCTGTCTCGCTGTCTCTCTGTCTCCCTGTCCCGGTGTCTGCCCGTCCGTCTATCTCCCTGTGTCTCCGTCTCCCTGTCCCCCGTCTCCCTGTCTCTCTGTCCCTCCGTCCCGCTGTCTCCCTGGCTCCCTTCCCCCCGTCCCCCCGTCTCCCTGCCTCTCTGTCTCCCTGTCCCTCTGTCTCCCTGTGTTCCTCTCTCTCTGCCTTTCTGTCCCGCTGTCTCCCTGTCTCTCTGTCCCGCCGTGTCTCTGTCTCCCTGTCTCTCCGTCTCGCTGCGCCCCCTGCCTTCCTGTCCCTCCGTCCAGCTGTCTCGCTCTCTCCCTTCCCCCCCGTCTCCCCGTCTCACTGTCTCCCTTCCCTCCGTCTCCCCCTCTCACTGTCTCCCTGTCTCCCTTCCCTCCGTCTCCCCGTCTCCCTGTCTCTCTGTGTCCCCCGTGTCTCCCCCTCCGCTTCTCTTCCACTCTCTATTTTCTGCCGACAGGTGTCTTCTCTGTCTGTGCGTCTTTCCCTCTCTTTCTGAAACTCAAATTGCAGCTCATATAACATTTCCACACATTTTTATACATTCAAACACAGAGAGAGACACGCGCACGTATAGATGAGGTCCTCTTAATGGATACGTACACACAGACAACTCCTCATGCTTACATATAGCCACAGACATATACACATACATATATATATATATATATGTTTATAGGTATACAAAACGAGAAGTACTCACATTTGCCTATACTCGCAAAAACACATACATGTATATATATGTATATGCCTACCACTGTCTGTATATACAAACACAGAGAAGTACTCATGTTGAGACATTCTCACAGGTACATACATACGTATATATATATATGTCCTTGTTTATATATATTTACACACAGACATACTCATGATTACATATACATACAACTACACACACACATATATATATATATATATGTATGGATCTACCTGTTTATAGATGTATACGTGTACAAACAGGTGGATCCATACACTTACGTCTACACACACAGACGCAATAACATATATATATATATAAATATGGGGAATCTTGACGCGTGTAAATGTAGAGGTAGAGACTGACTGATGTAGTTGTGTTTATACAGAAGCGCTTGTAGGAACAGAGAAGCAGAGGTGCTTCCCTCGTTCGGTACAGGCCTCCCCTGCGAGAGAGGGGAAAGTTTTCTCTACCAGTGGAGTAGCGTCAAATGGCAAACGTTTTTCGTTTCTTCTCTTCTTCTTCTCCTCTGGAACTCTTCTCCTCTCCTTTTCTTCGTCTTCTGTCCTACTCTCTGCGTCGCGTGGGTGCTCTTCCTGTCCTCGTGTCACCTCCGGTCACTTTCTCTGCTTCGAAACACAACCTATCTACATTTCCCTACACATGTGTACTCACACGTATATACTCGACAGCTACATATACGTGTTTATATGTATTTGGTGTTCATACATATGTAAGAAGAGCGCACCTATGCATGTGCAGTTCTGTCGAAAGTTCTTCCCAACAGATATATGTATATGTGTCTCTTTGTAGACGTTTACTACTCACATACGTGACGGGAGAAGCAGAAGTTATCCTCCTTGTGCTTACACACACACACACACATATGTCTACGTCTATACTTATATATTCTACCCGCACATATAAGGCAGGGTCCTTAATAATACATTCTACACCTACTCATATGAAGGTATACATATATGGACGTACATGTATGTATTTGTACATATTTTATATCCATCCACATACAAGACACTACGGTGAATATTTTCTACATCTATTCACCCATATATATATATGTATATGTCACACATATAACTTATCTCTGTGTACGTATACATCCACACATATACATATATAAATATATGTAAATCCAGGTAGATCTACTATTAACATACTGGAGACTACCCTTCATATTTTGTACATCTATTCACACACACATATATATATGTGAGACGTACAAGATTGTATTTGTCTCTGTTTACGTATCCTTCCACACACAAAATACATATATATGTGTATATCCATGTAGATCTACTACTTACACATACGACGGTGCACTTTAATATCCATACAATTACATATATATATGTTGTGTATATCTGTTGTCCACACAAAGATAAGACAATAGCTAACGTCTTCTATATTTATACATATATATATATATATGTACTCTTCTTACTTATGAGTGTAGTGGCACTTGCTCTACGTGTATGTGAATATATACGCCTACACATATATCTCTCTGCAATATATATACATATATATGTACGGCAATACGACGCGTACGAGGGTAGTTCCTACATTATATGTGCGTATATATCTGTGTCTCTGGATTACTTACACATATAAAATATACTCACATATATGTTTACATATACTTCTACATGCTCATCAATATGTATATATCTGTGTATCGCGGATTTTGCATGCGTTTGTCGCCGCGGCCCACGATTCTGTTTCTCTGGAGGTGGGGGTGGACGGGGATGGAACTGTCGACGGAGACTGAAATTAACCAACACCGGACCACGGAAAAGCATCCACACACATTTGTAGATGTATAAGCTTCAAAGATATACATAAATATATATTTATGTGTGTACGTGAGTATGTGCGTAGGGGCGCAGGCATGATGGGGAGATGCATGCGTGAGCCTGGCCTTGTTCAAGAAGATCGCGGGGGAGGTCTTACGAGAGAGAGGTCAATTTCAAGGACTTCGCCGAGTCTTCGAAAACCCTTCGGGAAAGAAAAAGGCAGAAATGTCGCAAAAAAGATAAAAAAGTTGAAGTTCACTTCCCTGGAAGATCTACGACACACACATCGACTCAAGGCCCCAACAGAAGCAGATTCACGCACTCCTCTCTCTCCCCCTCTGTGGGGATTTCTTTGCATGCTCATATATATGCAGCTCGATTTCTGTATATTTCAATATATGTACGTATAACAGAGAGAAAGAGCGAGTCCCTTCCTTGTTACTCTCGATCTCTGTGTATATTCATATATATGTATATACAGGTAGGGAGATACATAGATAGCTCGATTTCTGTGTGTGTATATATATATATATAGGTAGAAAGAGAGTTCCCTTCCTCTTGATCGCGGTGTCTGTGTACACACTTGTATATATGCACACACGCATATATATGCGGAGAGATATGTTGACTTCTGTACATATATATGCATGTACATATATGTATATATATATGTTCCCGTCTTTCTCTCTCTCCACTTCTCTGTATGTGCATACATACATTTATACACAGATAGATCGGATTCTGTATATATATTTATACATATATACATAGAGAGAGAGAGAGGGACAGGAAAGAGTTCCGTCTCTCTAGCTTTGTTGACCTCTGTGCATATACATATATATATATATATGTGTACATATACACAGATAGATACCACGATTTATATATATATATATATATATATTTATATGCATATGTCCCCTCTCTCTTTTTCTCGATCTCTGTGTATACAGCTGTATATTTATATTTAGGTAGACATATGTAAATAGTGCGATTTCTCTCTCTCTCTCTGTCTCTCTATATGTATGTACGTATAGATAGATGAACAGGTGTAGGGGTGTACAGATATAGAAATAGAAACATGCAAAGAAAGAAATATAAAGGGAGAGCGAGAGGTGAATTCCTTCACAGAAAATTGAAGAGGCAGGTTGATAATAGAAACGAGTAAGTGCGTCGGTTGACGGAGAGACAGAAGAAGAGAAACGGGTAGAGGAATCGATAGATAGACCCATATATAGATAGGCCCATAAGTATATGTATGTGAGAGATTCGCATGCACATGCGTAGACATATATAAATGAATAGACGGAGAGATAGACAGAGAGATAACTAGCGAAGTAAGAAAGTAAGGATACGGATGAATATGTGTGTGTGTGTATACGTAGAGAGAGATACACAGTGATAGGAAGACAGATAGATAGACAGAAATAGAGGTAGACAGACACAAAAAAGGGTACACAGACAGAGAAAATGGCAGATAAATAGACAAAGAGACGGAGAGACAAGAAGACAGGTGAGGAGAAGATAGAAAGGCAGACAGACAGATACGCCATAAGGCGAGGAACAGACCGACACATAGAGAGACGGGGAGACGGATAGATAGGCAGCGAAACTCCGCCGGACAGGCAGACATATATAGAGAGATAGGCAGCTGGAGAGACAGATAGGAAAGCAGACCGGTGGGTGGGCAGGTGGACGAAGAGAGACACACACCGAAGGGAGGCAAAAAGGAGATAGACAAACATGCATATTTATAGATATATAGGGAGACACAGAGATCGACAATAATATCGATGGACAGATAGAGAGACACACGTATTTACATATATATATATATAGGGAGATAGAGAGATCTACAGATAATATGTATGGACCGATAGACACAGAGAGAGAGAGACAGCTAGAAAGATAGGAAGATAGACGGAGACATGTATACGGATAGAGAGATAGGGAGAGGGACGGAGAAAGGCGTAGATAGACAGATAGGTGAATATTTACGTGATTGTCTATATATTTGCGGAGAGAAAGAGAGAGACAGAGAGAGAAACAGAGAAGCAGAAGAGTACATAAAAATAGCACAAGCCATCGACAAATAGATCCACAGATTTACTGACTCATAAAAGGAGAAGAAAGAAACGAGCGAATATCTACACGCCGATGCAAAGGCGGGTCAAGAAGATTCCTACGTAGATCTCTCAACTCCACCTCTCTACTCATGCGGATGGATGTATGTACGTGTGCGTGTATGCTTGTACTGCTACACACATATATATATATATATATATATCTGCCTGTTTGTCTGTCTTTCTATCTGTATATATGTATAGAAATAGAGAGAGAGAGGGAAAGAGAGAGAAAGAGAGAGAGATCCAACGTGCCTTTCTTTATCTCATACACTCATGCTCTCTCTACGTATATATATATATATATATATATGTTTCTCTCACTCTACATATACTTGTAGATACACGTATAGGGAGATAGCCAGCTAGATAGATAGGTAGATATTAGATATAAATACATGCAAGTGCATGTTTTAACGCATAGGTTTAAGACGTTCTCTCTTTCTCTCTCTTTCACCGAATCGATCTATCTATCTACCTATCTATATATATATATATACACATATGCATGCATGTGTGTACATGCGGGACGTGCTGCTGTCTCTCTCTCTATCACTTTACGCATATATATATATACATACATGCATTTAACGTGCCGTTATCTGTCTCTCACACTCGTGCTCTCTCTATGTATATATATATCTGTTTCCCTCTCTCTGCATATATATATATATAGTTTCACATATATGTATAACTTCCTCTCGCTCACTCCCTCTACATACATATATATATATATATATATATGTACATAAAAGACATGTTGTTATCTGCTTCTCTTCCCCTTTCTCTCTCTTACATTCTCTACATATACACATATGTGAAACATGCATCTGTCTATACCACTCTCTTGTTCTGTGACTCTCCCTTACTCATAATCTCTCTACATACACACATATATATACGTGTATATACAGATAGGTTGATAGAGATATGTTCTGACATATACATTCATAACTAGTCTTTTCTTCTCTTTTCTTTCCCTCTCTCTCTGTATATATATATATATATATATATATGTATGCATAAAGCATGCTGTTGCCCCTACTCATATATATATCTCTCTCTGTGTACATATATATATATATATATATTTATCAGGACATGGAGTTTTACGGAGAAGCAGAGACACACAAAAAGGGAAGTTTGCCTCTTTTTCTCTTCAACTCCGTTTCTCGCTCGCTCGCTCTCTCGCCTTCCTTCAAAGAAGCAGCAGGCGTCAACAACGCAATCCTCTGAAAAAGTAGTCACACAGTTGTCTCCCTTCGGCTCTCTTTCTGCAACTCTTCCTACTTTTCCACATGTATATAAATATGTGTATATATATATATATATGTATACACATATGTATATGTAAGCATGTGTGTATGTGTATACACGTCTATCTATCTATCTATGGATATATATATATACACATATATAGGCACCTGTATACCTACATACCTAGGCACACATATACATACATGTGTATGTATGTATGTACGTATGTCTTTATGTATATATATATATATATACACGACTGTGAAAGGACTCCATATGGTAATAGTTCAGTACATATATATATATATACCTACATAGATGCCTACACGTATATATATGCTTGTGTATATTTATATATATATATATATGTACGGACTCCGTATAGTAGTACTTCAATATATATATATATATATATATGTATATGTACCTGTATCCCTATATATATATATGAATATGTCCACCTCGAATGTATAAATATGGATATATAGTCAAATGATATGCGTCTATTATTCGTACATATCTGCAGGATCGAATGGGATTGCACGTTGGGGCAGACGTACAATAGGAAGTGGTCGGGTTGCGTTGCTGCTGCAGCCCTGCAGCAAAGAGGTGACTGTACGTCTCCACATATCTGCCTATTATAGATGTATACACACACATATACAGAGATCCACGAATATAGAGAAACGTAACAGATGAGAATATAGACAGAATAGCTTAAAAGATATAAACAAACACACACAGACACACACACACACACACATGTATACAGATATATATACAGATATATGTACACACATATATACACACATATATACAGATATGTATACATATATATACATACATGTATACATTCATATATACATACATATATACTTTCATGTATACATACATATATACATTCATGTATACATACATATATCCATACTTGTATACAGACATGTATACACACATATATACATACATGTATACAGACGTATACACATATGTATACAGGCATGTATACAGACATGTATATATATTTGTTCGTTTTGTCACTGTCTTCTCTGTGTGTGTGTATGTCTGCGTACAGTATTATAGATAAGTAGGTCGACACGTTATGATAATGGAGAAAGACATGGCAACTTGTGTGTCAATGTGAGGGAAGACGGCGGAGAATTTACGGGAGAAACAAAAAGACGCCACGTGCTTCTTCTCCTACAAATTTGGTCCCCAGAACGTGGCCTCGCATGAAGAGAGGACTGCTGAAAGACCAAAAAAGAGAAGACATCCACGTGCGGGTCGAAGGGGCTCTCTTTTTCGACAACTGCTGCACACGTGTGTGTGTGTGTGCGTTGCCCCATGCTGCCCCACGTTGCCCCGTGCATTCGTTTATTTAAGACTCGCGCTTCACCATTTAATCCACGGCAGCCAAAAAACCCACAAAAAGGAGCAACGAGATGACCCCAGCAGCAGCAGCAGCCACGGTCGTGTACACACGCGGGGAGAGCGGGCCGCAGGCGTCTTCGCAAGTGCAGGAAAGGACGCGGATAGGGAGGGGCAGAGACATAAAAGCAGAGAGAAAAGGGGGACGGGGGCGGGACAGAGAGGAGAAGCAACGGGAAGCACGGGAGAGGCGAAGAAGGTTCAGCGTGTTCTGCATGCGCGTGGGACCGGGTACAGCGCTGCTGCGTCTTCCGGCGCATTTTCTTGGGCAGGGCGACACGAGAAAGAGAGGAAGGCGGCAGGTGGTGAGCGGGGAGTATTCGCGAGACACGGGGGGATTACTTTGGTCAAGGCCAGGCCGAGCCGCGAAGGGAAGAAGAAGTTGCTGCTGTCTCGCAGCGCGTACTGTCGCTCCTGCAGTGGCACCAAACAAACCGACGCTCCGCAGCAGCAGCAGCGGGCGGCGCAGCAGCCGGTGGGGGAGCAGCAGCCCGCGGAAGCAGCAGCCTGCTGAACGACAGCAGGTGATGGCTGCGCACGTCTTCCTCCCCAGGCAGTCGCAGAACGTTTTTCAGAAGCTGCTGCTGCTGCACAGAGAAACACCTTCGCGTCTTCCTCTCATAGTAGTGAAGAACGACCTCGGACACTGCTGCTGCGGCCTCGTCCGCCACGCACCCAAACAGCATGTCCACGTACTCAGACACATATACATATATATGTAAATTATCAGTCGCATGCAGTTTCAGATATACACACGTGTATACACACATATATGTAGGTGTATATATGTCAATTATTAGTCGCATGCATATTCAGATATACAAATGTATATATACACGTATCTCTATAGAAAGAGAGAGAGGGTGGTAAATGTATGTACAGCATGATACAGTGAGAGAAAAGTGCCTACATTCTCAAATACATTTATTTATACTATACATTAAAGCAGACGTCCGTACATATGTATACATATATGAAGATATATATATATATGTATATAAGTAGATAGATGGATGGGTAGATAGACGCACATATATATATACATATATGTGAGTATATAGATGTAGAGATACGCAGAAAATAAACATACTCACACGCACGTATATGTATGTATGTATATGTTTTAGCGTAAGCAAAGACACTGCTTCAAATACTCCCATATATATATATATATATATATATAAGCATGTGGAGATACGCAAAAACTATACGCATTTGTGTATACGTGTATACACACATATATATATACATAGTCCTTCCTAGGTAGTAATGGAGGAAGTGTTCCACAGTTATCATGCAATGTATGTGTGTCCACAGCTACACTCATAAAGAGGTTTCTCATACCTACATCTATAAATGGTCTGATAAATTGATATATATGTATATACATACATGCATGCCTACGCTCTCTTGCAGTCTGCCCACATATACATCATATATATATATATATATATGCACACATGAATGTATGTTCGTGTATGTTCTTCATTTACTGTATGTGTATACTTTATATATATGTATATATACATCTCTGCATATATAAGTATATATACGTATATGTAGAGATATATATATGTTCCTGTAGGTTTAGATATACGTGTATATTTATTTCTTCTCCTCACTTGTATCGTTTTGATGTGCTCGTGCATGGTAGCGTCCGTCCCGATTCCGTGCTTGAAGAAAAAGGAAAAGTACAAACAGACGTGCACACAAACTGCATCTGGGCAAGCAAAAGGATTGGTGCGTGAAAGAGAGGAAGACAGAAAGAAGGAGAAAGATAGAGAATGTTATCTAAACGCATGCAGTGACATATATATATAAATGTGTACGCACACTGTTGCAGTGTCTGTAGTTGTACGTATATTGATATACGCGTATATATATATATATATATATATGTAGAGAGAGAGAGACGGAGGAACAGAGAGAGAGAGAGAGAAGAAAGGACTAACGTAACGACATGCAGTGGCATACATATATAT
>KL647335.1:169090-186572 GCA_000727475.1 Sarcocystis neurona
GAAGGAAGGCAGAAGGGGGAAGGAAGGGGGAGGGGAAAAGATGGAAGGGAAGGCAGAGAGGGAAGGAGAAGGAGAGGGAGGAAAAGGGAGGAAAAGGGAGGAAGGGGAAAAGAGAGGGAAAAGGAGAGAGGAAGGCAGAAGGGGAAAAGGAAGGGAGAGAGGAAGGGAGAGTGGGAAGGGGGAAGGGAAAGGAAGGGAAGGTGGACGGGAGGCAGAAAGGGAAGATGGAAGGGACGGAGGAAAAGGGGGAAGGAGAAGGAGAGGGAGGGAAAGGGAAAGGAAGGGAGAATGATAGAGGGAGAGCGGGAAAAGGGGGAAGGAGGGCGAAGGGAAAGGGAGAAGGAGAAGGTGGAAGGGAGGGAAGGGAGAGTGGGAAGGACGAAGAAGAAAGGGAGGAAGGGGGAAGGAGAATGAGAGGCAGAAAGGGAGGAACGAAGGGAAAGGGAGGAAAAGGGAAGGGGGAAGGAGACGGAGGAAGGGACAGTGGGAAAAGGGGGAAGGGGGAAAGGGAAAGGGAGAGGGGAGGACACAAAGGGAAAGGGAGAGGAAAAGGGGGGGGAAAAGGGGGGAAAAAGGGAAGGGGGAAGGGAAAGGGAGGGACGAAGGGAAAGGTAGAAAGGGAGAGTGGGCAGCAGAACGAAAGGGAGGAAGGGAGGGAGGGCGGAAGGCAGAATGCGAAGGGGAGAGGGAAAGGCAGAAAAAGGGAGGAAGGGCAGATAGAGGGGGGAAGGGAAGGCGAAGAAAAAGGGAAGGAAGGCGAAGAAAAAAGGGAGGAGGGGAAGGAAGGAGAATATGAGAGGGAGGAAGGGCAGATGGAAGGGGAAGGCAGCAAAAGGGAGAGTGGTAAGGACGAGGGGAGAGAGGGAAAAGGGGGGAGGAAAAAACGCAGAAGAAGCGAGGGGGAAAAGGAAGACAGAAAAGGAAGGGGACGAAGAAGAAAGGGAGGAAGGCAGAACGGAAGGTGAATGAGAGGGAGAAAGGGAGGGGAAGGGGGAAAAGAAAGGGTCGAAGCAGGGGAGAAACGTGTACAGCTGTATTTCCACAAGAAAAGGCACACCACCACCAACGCGGTCCCCTGGGTGGGGGAAAAAGTGTTTGGAGGAATATTGCCGTGGGTCTGCATGCTCCACCCTGGGTGGGGGAAAAAGTGTTTGGAGGAATATTGCCGTGGGTCTGCATGCTTCACATTTGAATAGTTGTCGAAGATTTCCTCTACAACGACGAGGCGAGAAGAAAAAAAAGTCACAATCTCATTTCCGTGTCCAAGAAAAGCCACCTGCAAGGGTGTCTTGCATGCGCTTCCAGCCTTCCCATACGTAGACTGACTAAGTTATATATATACGTGTGTGTATGGGTTAGTACGTGGAGGATGGAGCTTGCATGCATTTTCTCAGCTAGCCAATATATGTATGTCCGCATAAACATTACACAGATGCATGCATGTGTATACGCATGAGTGGGGATCGTCGTCAGCAGCAGTGGAGGCCGCCTGTGAACATGCGCATGCATGTTACGTTACACATGCATGCATCTGTATGGTGTTTATGCGGACATACATATATTGGCTAGCTGAGAAAATGCATGCAAGCTCCACCCTCCACGTACTAACCCATACACACACGTATATATGCAGGGGGGGGGGGGGGAGGAAATCTGTGTAGGTGAGGAGGTGTCTGCTTCTGCGGTGATAACTTCTTCTCCGGTGCCGCCAAGGAGAAAGAATCGGAAAGGAGAGGGAGCGCAGAAGAAGAGGGGAGAAGAAGATATACAGCAGAAAGAGAAGAAGAAGAAGAAAGGAGACAAATAGGAGGAGAGGATGAATCACGGAGAGAAGGAGGGCGAGTGAAACGATGTCTTTTAATCGAAGAAGAAAACGCCGAAAGGAGATTACCTGCAGCAGGCGAGGAAGTGTCGGGTGACCAGCTCGTATAGCTGCATGCATAGGCGAGAGGAAGAGAAAGAGGAAAAAGAAATGAGGCACACGACGGGGGGGGAGAAATTCAATTTATATTCGCTTGTTGCTGGCCACTTGGAAGGGAACGTCTTGCTGCATGCAGGATCGATGGCAGGAGCAGCAGCACGAGGTGGCCTCCTGCAGATATCCTCGTACTTCTCCGCTTATAAAACGAATGAAAATGTCCATCAATGCAGCCCTACATATATATATACACGTATACACATATATACACATATATACACATATATGGACATATAAACACATATGCGCAGATATATGCACATATATGCACATATATGTATTCACGTATTGATATTCATTACATACATATAAACTATATACGTGTACGTGTATGTAATTATATATATCGAATATATGTCTATATTTACGTATGGATATGCATTATATATATGTATATATACATATGTGTGTACCTATGTGTATATATATGGATGCAGCTATGTATGGAGACGCATTATATATATATGTATATATATATATATACATTAAATGTTTACATATAGGAATCCATCTCACACATATATATGTAGGTGTGCATCACCTCCATACAATATACGTATATATACAGAAGGAGGGATAGAAAGAGAAAGTTAGAGAGAGAATATATATTTATATGTATTAGCGTATAGATATGTATTATATACGTATACATATATATATATATATATATGTACACACTACACAGATATGATTGCATATATAATGACATACGGATATATACATATATATATATAGAGAGAGAGAGAAAGAGAGACGCTTATGTGTATATATATGCGTGTATATACATACGTATTGAGAGAGGGAGAGAAAACCGATGAAACATATATGTTTATTTACGTATGTACATATATATATACATATGTACAGGGAAGTGCGTAGAGAGGGACAGATATAGAGACAGATAGAGACGTAGAAAGGTACGCCAGGATATAAGTGAAGAGATAGACGTGTATATATATGTTTGGATACATAGGTAGACAGATAGATAGATAGCTGCGTATGTAGAAAAATTGACATATAGATAGAGAGACCTTTACATGTATCTTTCTCTCTTTCTCTCTCTCAATGCATATAGATATAGAAAGATAGGTAGATAGATAGATATACAGATATGTATAGATAGCTAGACAAAGAGACAGCCACACACATGTATACATATATATAGATACATAGGTAGATAGACACACGTATATAAAACAATGATATTGATAGAAAAACAGAGATCGATAGACAATTCCATATATATATATATACACGCAGAGACATATATGTAGAAGTATTTATACATATATGAACATCTGTATAGAGAGAATCGTATCGCATGCAGAATAGGAGAGAAACGTAAAAGACGGATAGACGCGCGTGTGCGGGGAGGCAGTTGGAGGGAGTAGGGGGTGCGGCATCAGCAGGGGGCTAGTGCATGCGTTCTGTATATGCTTCCCTGCGTATTAGCACATGAAAGCCGTGTCACTATTTCTGTTTTTTCTTCCTTTCGGGAGAGACGGGTGTCTCCGTCTAACATACGGGGAAGAAGGAGACAGAAAGCGCCGAAACGCGCAAAAAGAGCCTCGCGCAGGGAGACGGGGAGGGATACGGCGAGGGAGAAATACACAGAGGTAGAGAGACGCAGAGACACACGGAGACGGCGAGAGACGGAGAGAGAAAGGAAGGAAAGAAGAGGAGCATGCGCAGCAGATGAGCGGGAGAAGCAGCAGCTGCACGGGGCCGCGCGTCAGTGTCAGGCACGGCAAGTTTTCTTCGCAGTTGTTCGGTTGCTGTTGGTGCTGCGTCGGTTTCCTCTTCTTTTCTTCTTCTCTCTTTTTCACGCGGACCTGCCAGTCTTCCTCCTTCTCCATCTCCTCCCTGCGAGAAGCGTGCGAGGAGCCGATAAGACAGGGCGCGCAAGACCGAAGGAAGAAGAGACGCGTGGAAGAGGAGAAGGAAAAGGAAGGCGAGAGTAATTCACGGAGACGAAGAGCGGAGAAAACAGAGCGAGAGAGAGGACGGAAGAGAAGCACAAAGAGCGAAGAAGAGACGCCGCAGCAGGCCGAGAGACAGACGCAGGGCAGAGACTGGGAAAGCGGAGCACAGAGGGAGAAGAAAAGAGGGAAGGGAAGGGAAAAAATAGCATTTGGAAGAAGAGGAGAGCAGGAGGACCAGCAGAAGCAAGAAAATACTCGCAAAAAAGGCCGGAGTCGGCGAAGGAGCAGAAGGGACCCGAAAAGAGGAGGAGACGGAGGGGCAGAGAAGGACGTGCACAAAGAGAGACAGAAAGAAGGGAAAGTGGGGAGGTGGAAAAGAGGAGGCGACGCAGAAGAAAAGGAAAGGAAGCGAGACAGGGAGACGGGGAGACGGGGCGAAGGAAAGGAGACGGGAGACGAAGAGAAGTCGCAGGAGAGAGGAGACGGGCAGGCGTGGACAGCAGCGTGAAGAAGGGGGACGGCGACGAGACGGGACGAGGCAGCTTCCTGCTGCTGCTACGGACAAGCGGGAGAAGGAGGCCAAGCAGCAGCAGCAGCAGAAAGGGAAGGGAAAGGAAGAGAAAATGCCGGACAGAGGGGGCGAAGGCGATACACAGACAGAGGAGACGGGAAGGGAGGGCGGCCGATCGAAAGGGAGAGACATGATAAGAGAAAATAAAGGATAAAGAAAGGAGACGGGGAGACGGAATGATTGAAAAGAAGAGAGAGAGACACACAAAGTGAAAGACGAACAAAAAGAGAAAGGGACTTCACCCACCACCCCCCGTTCATACAAGGAGAGGCGAGGCAGGAACTCATATATCTATGCTGCCTCACAAATTCCATACACATATACATGCAATTATTTGTCTCACTATCTCTCTCTCTATATATAGCTACATATAGAGTTAAATATCTATCTACCTATCTGTCTCTCTCTCTCTATATATATCTATCACTCCATGTATGTATATATGGATAGATAGAGATAGAGAGGAAGGCAAAGTGACAGAATGATAGAGACAGGGAGAAGTCAGTACGCCGAATAGAGAAGAAGGCAAAGGGACAGGAAAACAGAAAAACAGATCATTATGACAATGTACATTTATTTATAGAGAGAGGAAGGCAATGAAACCAAAAGATAGAGGAAGAGAAATAACTCCAACAACACATATATATGTGTATATGCGCAAGTACGGAGTAATGCCGATGTATACGAAAGCATGCAGGAACTGGACACATATACTTTCCATACGTATATATATAGATGCACACGTGTGTGTATAGGGAAATGGTCCGCGTGATTGTGGGAGGTGCAGCAGCAGAGGAGAAGAGGTGAGAGAAGGCGGTTTTCGTCGCGCGGGGGGGAGTTGGAGGAGGGGGGTATATTTATATCTGCAGAGAAGACGCAGCGGCTTTCAGAAAAGACGTCTTCCTTCGAAAGACGGACAGAATTTTTGAGGCGAAAGGTAGAGGCGCCATTTTCTGCAGAGGAGAGGAGGTGCCCGGGCAGCAGCAACGGGGCAACACAGCAGAAGTGGCCAGGTCACTTTCGCATGCTCGCCGCTGCAGGTCTCTCTGCGTGGGGTGTGGGCAGCAAAATCACCTGCTGATGTATTGCAGGGGATGAATTGGAGGATGCGCCTACGAAACGGGGGGGAAAGCGAGAAAAAGACAGAGCAGGAAAAGGTGGCAGAGGAGGAAAGTGGGGGGGAAGAAATGAGACAGAGAATGCATGCAAAAGAAATGAAGAAAAAGCGAAGAACGAAACCCCCGCGAGGGTCACTCCGCAGACACGCACACACAGAGACATACATCAAAAATTGTCAGCAACTACACAACCTAAAAAAGTACATATACGTATATCTATACCTATACAGATAGAATACACAAATACATACATATATGTGTAGATATATAGATATACGTGTAGACACAGATATGAATAGATAGGTAGGTAGATAGATAGATAATGCATATGCGTATACACATTATATACAGACATATACACATACATATATATATGTATATATGCATACATATAGAAAAAACTAATATATACATATATATACACACATATGGAGCACACACAGGACATATACATGTGAAGCGCAAATATATACATATATATATCCATGTATTGTGTATGTAAGGCTGCGTGATAAAGATATAGATAGAGGCACCAACATGTGCCTATATTTAGAATACATATGTACATACACGTAGAATTTATAGGTATATATACATGTATATTCTCTCTCTCTCTGTATATATATATATATATATACCTACGTATACAATACATACATAGATATACATACATACACACATACATACATAACATACATACATACGTGCATACTAGCGAACATATATATATATATATGCATACATAGAGAAGAAAGAAATATATACGTATATATATACATATAGAATATATGGAAAACATACACACGTAAGACACACGTACTTGTTCTCTGTGTGTATGGCTGCGTGGTGAGTGGCTGTGGAGGCGGCTGCAGCCGGCGCGGGACGGAGCCACGAACGAGGAAGGCAGGGAAACGGAAAAAAGAAGAAAAAGTAGAGAAAGAAATATTCCACGTAAAGACATCAGTGGCCAAATATCTGCATGCATCCCAGCACACTCCTCTCAGTGCACCTACACACACACATACGTGCAACTACATATATATACATACACATATATACATATAGATCTACCTCTCTCTATATATATGTTATATATATATATTATATGTATATATGATATATATATATATGTATGTTTCTGTGTGTATCTGTGTACCTTTATGTATGTACGTAGGTTTATGATAGATAAATAGGAAATGTTGATGCCTTATTACATGACTTCTTTGTATGGAGAGACGCACGTGCATAGTACATACTGATGGACAAAGCTAGATGTATGTATTTTTATATAAATGTGTGTACATACGAATAGATATTTGGATGTGTATGCCAGTAGGTGGGAAAAAAGCAAAAATATTGGCCGTATGTTTCAGCACACAGGTAGGCCTCGCAGCAGCAGCACCAGCAGCCGGAGAACATGAGAGTGTTTGCTGAGCCAGCCCCTTCAGGGACAAGCAGTAGCAGAAGCAGCAGCGAGAACGGCAGCAGAAGCGGCAGCAGCAGCAGCAGCGTAGCAGCGTAGCAGCAGTAGCGAAGCAGCGGCAACAGCAGCAGAAGCCGCAGGACCAGCACAAGCAGCAGCAAAAGCAGCGAAGAAGCAGCAGCGCGAGCAGCAGCAGGAGCAGCGGCAACAGCAGAAGAAGCAGCGGCAGCAGCACGAGGCGAAGAGGAGCGAGCTGCTGAGCCGGCGCCGTTTCAGGCAGCAGCGGCAGCAGCAGGGCACGGGGTAGCAACAAAAGCAGCCGGAGCATGACAAGCAGCAGCACCAGCGGCAAATATAAGAAGAGGAGCAGTACCTTGTCATCTCTCGATCCATTAGTGGGCTGTACGAATTCACCTGCATGCGCAGAGAAACGCAGTCTTGGCAACCGCAGCGGCAGAAATTTCATAGCGTCACTACGTCAGAACATCCCGTCCTTCTCCTTACATATATATATATATATATATGTCTCTTTCTTCTTTTGCTGCGCTTTTACAATTTCTTTGAACCTTCTCTTCTCTCTCACTCCTTCACTACGTATACATCTGTGTACGTATACATACATAATATACATATATATATATATATATGTGTAGATGTAGCTGTATGCATGCATCTGTGTATATATATGCATGTGTGTGTTTATAGGCAGGTATTTTTGCTACGTGAGAGACAATTTGGGGAGATCGGTGTGGTTGGTTCTTCCCAACGGGAGCAGATGAGAAGGGGGAGAATTATGGACCGGGGCTCTGCATGCGTAGGTCCCTGCGTCTCGCTACATTTCTGCCAGCATTTATTCCCCACCACCCAGGCAGCGAGTCGATGACCTCTGCATACGTGTCTCGACATTTCTAGTTAATGTTCCTCGCAAATAAATAAAACACTTTCTCACTGTCTGCTGCTTCCTGCATATATATATATATGTATATGGAGAAGCGGGTCTACCGTCTATCTATATACGTACATATTGCAAAGCTCTACATATATATATATATATATATATACAGATATATACCAAGAGACAAAATTCATATATATATATATAGAGAGAGAGACATGCACACACCTATGTGTATATATATATATGTAATTACACGTATATATACATATATATAAGTCTAGGTTTCTCCGCCTGCCATATACGTATAAATGGACACACACATTTTTATAGTTAACGAAAGACAGTGCGTGTGTATACCTCAACGTCCACACATACGTTTTAATATATATATATATATATGCACAAGAACCTGTATACGCATCTATCTGTCTATCAATATGTATATACATGTCTGTAGAAAGACGAATACACACATTGAGGTCTCTTTCTCGGTGTACACGTTTTGTCCGAGGGCTTTTTTTAGCAACACGAGTATTCTTCTTTTTCTCTGTCTTTCCTTCTTCTCTCTTTTCGTTGTCTTCTCCATACACCACATTGATATATATATATATATATACATGCACGTGCACTTACATAAATGCATATATATGTATATGACCCTCTTTAGCTGTGTGCCTTTGATTTGAGGTGATTTGTCCTGTTGAATTCTTTTCTTCGTCTGCGAGTGCATTTGATAGGCGGTGAAGTCAGATAGTAAAAGGAGAGAGGAAGGAAGAGAAGAGGGTGGAAGGAGCGTTGCTGCAGTTGTTTGACAGAAAGCAGAGAAATATACCGTCCAGCAGTTTTCTTGCATGTGCACCCCACGGGCAGTCGGCTGCATGCGCATGCGGCTCAATCAGTTTCTTTAAGTCCATCGTCTCGGCGAAACGCTCTGTCTCTGTTCGAGGATAGCTGCCAAAACACACGCAAATTAGAGAAGAAGGGCAGAAAAGGTCTGCCTAGCGTAGTATCTGCTGCTACCCCCATATGTGCAGAAGTCAGACGAAAGCAGCAACTTTCATGGCCCCTCCATCATCACGACAGCTGTTTCGACCTCCACAGTAACTTCGCTCTCCACCCGCTTCATATCTCTTCAACATCCCTCTATACACCCGTACACACGTACATATTTGTTTGACCAAAGAAAAAAAAATCACACATATACACACATATACACATACAGAGAGACAGAGGAAGACACAGACAACGTCAGTCTATATATGTGTATGTGTACATATACATACATATATATACACATATACATATATATGCATATATATATATATATATATATATATTTGTAGCTGTTGACGAGAGAAAGAGGATCACATGTATACACACATATACATATAGACATATATATAGAAGGAGAAAGACAGAGACAACGTCAGTCTGTATATGTGTATGTGTACATATACATACATATATATATATATATTTGCAGCTTTTGACGAGAGAAAAAGAATCGCACACATATACACACATATGCACATAGACATATAGAGAGAGACAGAGGAAGACAGAGAGAACGTCAGTCTATACATGTCTACACATATATATACATATATATATATACATATATATATATATATATATATATATATGCATTATTGTACCTTTTGACGAGAGACAAAGAGTCACAGATATACACACATATACACATAGACATATATATATATATATAGAGAGAGAGAGAGAGAGATAGAGAGAGAGAGACACAGAGGAAGATACAGACAACGTCAGTCTATATATGTGTATGTGTACATATACATACATATATATATATATATACATATATACACATACATATATATATATGTAGCTGTTGACGAGAGAAAAAGAATCATACATATACACACATATACATATACACATATAGAGAGAGAAAGACAGAGACAACGCCAATCTATGTATGTGTACATATACAATCATATATATATATATATGTATTTGCAGCTTCTGACGAGAGACAAAGAATCAAATATATAGACACGTGTACGTGTCTAGATAGAACGGAGAGATAATTACTCGTGAATATATATATATATATGTATATATATGTGGACCGATACAGACATATACGCATACGTATAGAATATAGAGTAACAGTACCACATAAGAAAACGTAATATTCTTCCACATGCATACGTACACATATATATACACGTATGCACCAATAGAACGACTACGTGGAGAAATCGGTGACAGATCGACGGTTAAAAGAAAGGAGGAGTGCAGGGCACAGATCACGAGAAAGTATTTGGAAGGGGAGTCAATGGGCGACTTGCTGAGAGGAGGAGGAGGAAAAGAAAGAAAGTGAATTTACCTGATAATGCCCTTCTGGTAGAGTTTCTCTGCAGTTGCCATGCATCTGCAAAGACAAGGAAGGAGCAGGTGGGGTCGTCCACGGGCAGGTGCAGGGCACAGGTAGATAACGCCGAGATAAAAGAGGGAGAAGAAAAGAAGAGACGAAAAGTAAAAGACGACGCCGGTGAATAAGAAGAAGAGAAGAAACGGAAGATTGCGAAAGGGGAGAAGAAGGAGCCGAAGGGGAAAAGCGGACGAAGAGGAAAACGGGAAAACCAAAAGACGAAGCCGGATGAAGGAGGACGGCAGAAAAGCAGCAGAGACAGGAAGGGAAAAGAGACGCCAACGATGGGGGAACAAAATTTCTCCCAAACTTGTAAACTAACCAGACTTCCGTATGCACACCTCTCAACGCATGCGTTACTACAGCAACATACACACACCGATGGATATATAGGCGTGTATGTATACGTTTGCATGAATTTTGTACTGGGGGACACTTGTGTGGAAGTGTTTAAAAAGTGAAAGCAGAATAAAGAAAGGAGGCCCACACACACATACACACGAAGAAGAAGAGTGGGAGAAGGAGACGTGTACAAGAAGAAGGGGAACAGATGAAGAAAGGAAGGAATCCGAAACAGAAAAACAGAGAAGGAACAGATATGAAGGGGGAAACGCAAGAGAGAGGACCAACGAGAAAAGGAGGGAAGAGGTTCCAGCGTGATCCCCCTTTATGTGTCAAGCGGGCCCCTACCACCAGATTTTCGAAAAACGCGCAGCTAAAGGAAACGCGACACGAAACTAAACGGAAGTGCAACGGGAAGACAAAATAACGAATCAGAAGAAGGACAGAAGAAAGAGAAGAAAAGTGAAAGGGACGCAATAGACCTTCATAGAAGGACGAGGGACACTTGTGCACGTATAAAAATTTAGCATTTGAAAATTTTTACACTTGCTTGTATGTGTGTGGATGCACCTCTCCATAGATATTTGTTCCTCCCTTTCTCTGTTTCGCACTTCGTGTGCGTGTACGTGTGAGACGCATATTTGTATGTGTGGGGAAGAGGTGATAGAAAAGAGCCACAGAGAAATACAAAAAATACATCTCTTTGTGCGTGCAAAATATCTATGACGAGAAACGCAGATTTGACTGTTTCATGTATATACCTACACCTACACATATACACATATTTACGTGTATGCCGGACACACTGGCAAACCACATTTTCTAGCATATATATGTATATACATATAAATATGAGCATACATGTATGTATAGGGACGTGTATCTACAAACAGACAGAGAGAGAAAGGAAAGCGTATATATATATATATATATGTATGTACACGTATGTATATCGCTCTCACTGACACACTGTAATTGGATACACATATATATATATATATATATATATGTATATATGTATATATGTATATGCACGTATGAATAAGAACAGAGAGAGAAATAGAAGGGTGACCAACGAGCAAGACAAATCAGATGAAAACGAATGAGGGGAAACTGCAAGATCGAGGCAACGCAGGGCGTGTAATCTACAAATACAAGAAGAGAGAATCATGGACGCCTGAGTGCCTCCAGTCGCTTACTGCGAAGAAGAAAGTTTCAGTTTCCGGTTGGCAATTTTGTGAAGCTCCACCGTGCCTGAGAGTGAACAAGCATAAAAAGCGAGACACACAGACAGTCTGCACGCGCATGTAAACGAAGCAGTCCTTCAGATACGTGAGGAGAGTAGAAAAGGGGAGACGAGCACGCAGAGGCGAAGGGAAACAACGGCGTCAGTGAGCGAAGGAAGGAAAGGGAGGAAACGAGGAGGAGGAAATCGCAGAAGCCGAGAAAAAGGGGCCGAAAAGGAAATAAAATTCGGAGAAAGAAAACGGGGGAGGAAGAGAGTAATGGCACCTCACGAAGAAGACGAAGATACGAATGACACATGAGACCCCACTGACACACGCTGACCTGTAATACCTTCCTGCACGTAGGGACCGGTCACAAGACAGGAGCAGCACCCCATGACAATAGGAGAAGAGAGGAAAATTGAAGATGGAGTTCATTTCCGCGTTGATTCCTTCACGGACTATCATTACGCAAAGCACCTGTTCGACTTGTGGACACCGGAGAAGGTAACAGAATGCTCGCTGTCCCAAGAATGCTCGCAGTCCGAAATTGACCTCTTCAATGGGGTGTACGTACACCCGGTCCAGAGTGTCTGTACACCCCGAGCCGGAGGACAGCGCACCTCCGGTGGGACCTGGCGACACCTCCAACAGAGTGCATGTATGTGTACATACTGGGGTGGACGTACACCTGCACCGGAGTGTATACGACCACGCAGAACGGAGTGTACGTACACCGATCATTGAGTGTACGTACACCTAACAGGCAGATACCAAGACACAAATCTGAGTGCATATAAACCTACACACTGGAGTGTGTAGGTGAATGAACACGCAAATCAGAGTGTACATACACCTATCCCTGAGTGTATGTACACCTCCGTCGCAGTGCACATGAAAACATGCAGACGTTACAGTGTACGCACAACTACCACCACGTGTACGTACACTTCCTGGTGTCTGTACATAGTATATCCGGATACCGTCTTACGTCCATACATCTGTCCACCCATACACATATATATATTATGTTATATATGTATTTATATGTACACACATATGTATGTACAAATATGGTTGAGGAAGAAGAGAGAGCTTGAGAACGGCGTAGAGTTTGGCTGCCGCATGGAGCATGTGTCCCTCCACCATTTTCCCCCCGTCACCACGGCCGCACGTCCATTTCCACCAAACGTTTCTCTCCTCGATAAGTCTCTTTTTCTCCCGGGCGTCCCCCTCTGCCCGGTGCGGCACTCTTCTGTGCGCGAATAGACAGAGAGCAGAACACAAGACAGATAGAGAAGGAAATAGACAGACGGCAAAAAGGCACACAGAGGGAAACGGGAAATGAGACAGAAAGAGGCCGTGAGAGAGAAATACGCAGACCGAGGGAAGCAAACAGCGGGAAGGGGACGGACGGAGAAAAGTAGACAGATTGAGAGGGAAATTTAAGGACCGAGAGAAGCAGCAGACAAACAGAAAGCATCAAAATGACAGAGAGCAGCAAAAAAATTGCAGGCGGGAGCAGACAGCCGTGTGACGCACAGAGAGGCAGGGGACGCGTTCGAGAAACTTCGAAGCCTCGAATGGCCGTGACACATGCTGTCGGCTGCTGCAGGCAGAGTTCGTAAAGCGCCAGGACGGCGTTTCTGCAGGAAGAGAAAATCGCACAGAAACACACACACTCACGAGTAGGTGGGGAGGGTTCTTCAGCTACTCACAGAAAGAAAGGGTGAAATCTACTTCACCCACGAAGTAGGGAAAGAAATGTACTAACGTTCTACAGAAGGGAGCGTGGGGGAAAGGTGGACGGTCGGAGGGTCTGTCTGTGGCACGGTGCGGCGACGCTGCCACTGCCTCTGCGTCTCGTTGAAGGCAAAAAGGTTCACCTCTCTTTCTATCAGTAAGCCAGTATACACACATGTTAGCCTATACAAATATATATTCATGAGCGTGAATATAGACAGATAGCTACATCGACAGATATAACTATACGACTCATATATATTGATGTAGTACTAGATTCATACGAATACAGTAGTTAGCTGAAGCGCTACGAGTGTTTGCTGCTGTTTCTGCTGCTGCTGCCGGCACTTCGCGTCGTCTGCTGTTGCTCTTCTTCTCGGGGGGGTACAGCACCTGTCGAACAGGCGGTGGCGGTTCCACAGAAATTCAACTTCTACATCTTCTTCGTCCTTCTTCTTCTTCTTCTTTTCTTCTTCTCCTGCTGCTGCTTCTGCTTCTCCTCTGCCCTCCGCTGCTGCGGCTGCTCCGGCTGCTGCACCTGCTGGCCTCTCCTCCTCTTGGCGTCTGAAGCCCAAGCGCAGCAGCAGAAATATCCATACACGCACAGATAAAGCAACACGCCCACGTGCATAGACACCCATACATATACACACGAATACACATGTACACACACATCTAAATGTATACAAATAGATGTATACATAAACATATATATTTATCTTGATATACCGACACACATACATGTATATATATATATATTTTCTCACACATATACATGTCTGTTATGTATACAAGTACACTCAAGTGTATATATTCTGTCTAACCGTCATGAAGATCTACAGAAAGGTGTCTGTGCCCTAGGTAACATGCGGAAGTTGATGTATACATAGACCCCTACAGATGAATATATTTGGATAGAGAGACAGAAAAAAGTAGGGGAAGGAGAGGACGAATTACGCAAGCATGCTGTACATACTACTTGTACAGAGAAGCATCAATATTTGCAAGAAAACAGCTGTCTACAAACGTATCAACACCTAATACGTCTACACATACGCATGTATACACACTGATGCCTAGGCCCACCTTATATATATATGTGTACTTGTATATGCAGATATACACACAAATATGTGTACACATATATATATATATATATATGTAAAAATAAGTATCTCTATACACTTGTGTATCTATGGGTGTGCCCATGTGTATGTATGTATGTATATATATATAGGTATGTATATACAAATTCGTACATATAGATACGTGTATAAAGATAAGCGTACACACATGTGTGTATCGATATGTACATATACACATGTATATATACAGATATGGATACATACATGTGCACGTGTATATATATATATATAGATATGTATATACAGGTACGCACATAGAGAAATGCGTATACAGGTACGTATATAAAGATATGTATATGTACATATCTGCAAATACCTAGATATGTATGTATACGTATGTATGTGCACATATACATATATATATATATAGAGAGAGAGAGAGAGAGAATATCATGCATGTATTTGATAGGTATGTATTTTTTATGTGTATATACAGGAATGTGTATACAGACATGCGTGTATAGAAATATATGGTAGATACATGTATTCGTATATACTTGTGATAGAGAATGTGACACTTATATACAGGTATGCAAATATAGACATATATATAGAGGTATGTATGTATATGCGTAGAGAGAGAGAGAGACACAGACAGACAGACAGGTATGTATATATTTGGCAGTTATATACAGATATGTATATACAGGCACGGGTATATATGCACAGTTTTGAAAATGATATGTATTTATAGATGTGTACATATAAATACGTGTAGACAGATAAATAGGTATGCACATATGTGGATACGTATACATAAAGATTTATACGTACTTATGTACATACACATACGCATATATATATATATATAGAGAGAGAGAGAGAGATGTAATTTCATCTATCTGTCTATATCTATATCTATAAATATATATATATAAGTATGTGTATAGGCGTACATAGGTAAATGTGTTCACGCACGCATGCAGACATGTAGGCAGATGTGACGAAGCGTGTGAGCGACAGAGAGAATACGCAACAACCTTTTTCTCTTTCTGGCGATGAAGAATTTGAAGAATTACTTTACCTGCGTAGGAAAACTTTTAAGTACCAGAATGGCTCCTTCACGAAATTCTCCACGGCCAAATACCTAGAACGGTAAGCAGCGGGCGAAGAAGCAGCGTCAACGGCACCGCGGCATGGCTTGGGCAACCGCAGCAGCAGCGGCAGACGAGCAGCAGCAGCAGAGGAGGAGGAGGAGCAGCAGCAGCAGCAGCCGCAGCAAAAGCGGAACGGCAGCAGGAGAAGAAGAGCCAAAGCAGCAGGGGAACGTCAGCAGCAGCAGAAGAGCAACAGCAGCAGCACCACCTCGAGAAGGAGAAGAAGCAGCAAAGGCAAAGCAGAGGCAGATACAGAGCGAGCAGCAACAGCAGAAGAGCAGCAGCGCTGTCCGAACGCAGAGCAACAGCAGCAGCAGCGGGGCAGGCGCGGGGAGGGGCAGATGCAACAACAGCAGCAGGGGAGTTGTCCTGCTTTAAAATGGGGCTTCTACAAATGCACGAGGCAGCACCGCAGAACACAAAGATAAAAGGAATACGAGAAAGAAAGCAAAGAAGAAAAAAAGTGGGAAGTGCAGGAGGCAAGGCCGTTGAAAAGTAGGAAGAGAAGCATCTGAAGCAGCAGGGACAAATCTGCACCACAGATGCAGCTGCGCTATACCAAACGTCCACGTCACGCATTCCTACGTATGTACATAGGTAATAAAGCAGCTATAAATGTACGTGAACAATTCTATACACACTTATATATTTATATACTCATATATATATATATATATATGTGAAGAAGCTCCTTGGGCCATGGCAGGCGTATCTACAGTCGTCCGCACTTTCGACAGATACAGGCAGGTACATACACACGTATAACACATAAATATATACGTTCATATGTACATACATGTACACAGACATATATATATATATATATATATGTACAGAGAGTATACACATATGTATATATATACATATATGTATACATAGAGAGAGAGACTTGTAGATACGTATATATATGTATTTATACGTATATGCGTACATGCATACAGACATGTATATAGGCGGGGTTGTATGCGTCGTACCAGTGCACAGATAGAGAGCTCTAGTGAAGACGTTCCTTAATTACTGCTCTTATGAAGATATCTATGCATGAGATATGTGTGTATTTATATATACACATTTGTATTGACATATTTATACATTTATATTGATATACACATACGTGTACATGCACACACCTTCATGAGTACGTTTCTCTCTTCGCCCACCTCCCTCTCTTCTCACTGATTATATATATATATATATATGTATTCACACCGGTATACATATACATATATATATACATACCTTTTATATATATATATATATGTACAAATGCGTATACTTATGATATACATATATTTATGTATATAAGAGACCTGTGAAGTATATTTGCTCAAAATAACCAACAGGCAGCGAGACACAGCGAGTAAGTGAAGCATCTATACATGTACACGTATACATATGATATATATAGATACAAACAGATAAACGCATGCGTATCCATGTATATACGTATACATATATATATATATATATATGGATAGATAGATAGATATACATTCGTGTGTATCTATGCACACAGAGGAACAACGATCTGCGTGTGTACATATGTATACTTATATATATATATATATATATATATATATATATAGTAGAGAGAGAGAGAGAGAGAGAG
>KL647335.1:188778-201584 GCA_000727475.1 Sarcocystis neurona
TCTCTCTAACTACTACAGTAGTATATATATATATATATATATATATATAGACCGAGAAAGAGATAGAAATACATATATATATATATATACATGTACAAATATATATATATATATATATACATATACATATACATACAGAGAGAGATAGAGATACGTATATATACGTGTACTAATATATATATATATATACATGTGTATGTATACACACAGAGAGATAGAAATACATATATATATACATACATATATATATACAGGGAGAGATAGACATATATATATACATGTACCAATATATATATATATATATATATACGTATACATACGCATACAGAGAGAGAGAAAAAATACATATATATACGTGTGCTAATATATATATATATATAGAGAGAGAGAGAGAGAGATAGACATACATATATATACATGTACAAATATATACGTGTACATATATATATACAGAGAGAGATAGAAATAGATATACACGCGTGTACAAATACATATTTATATATACAGAGAGAGATAGAAATATATATATATAGAGAGAGAGATAAAAATACACATATATACATGTATAAACATACACATACATATAATATTATATTTCGGTTCAGACTTACGAAATATTGGCATCAGGATACTCACACAGAAGTATTCATGTGTCCGTAAAGGAATAGAGATGTTTGAATGTGCACTTATGTATAGATGCATGCATAAGTATCCCTCTACATATATATATATATATATGTGTATACACACTACCTATCTATCTCCATGTATATATGCATATGTGCAGCTCTCCGTCTTCTCTCTGTCTCTGTCACGTACCTCTCTACCTCTACACATATATATGTAAATACGTGTATCTCTATCTATATGTACATTTATACGTAGATATGTGTATCCTTCTACATATGTACGTATATATGTATGTAGGTGTATACGTGTATCCCTTTCTCTCTCTCTCTCTCTCTCAATATATACATATATGTATATACAGATATATGTGATGTGTGTATCTCTGTATACATCGATATATACGTGTTTATCTGTGTCTCTATTTATGTCTAAATATGTATCTGTGCATGTATATATACATATGTCTATATATATATATATACTTGATGAAGAGAGACAAAGAATGGCACACAGAGAGAGAAGCAAACAGGGAACCAACACAGAGACACAGAGACACATATATACATATATATATATCTATATATATATTATATTGTGTATAAATAGCCAGATAGATAGATATGAAGAAGTAAACGAAGAAGTAAAGGCATAAAGAGATGCGTTCCTGGTTCTTCCCCTTCTTTCTCTCTCTCTATATATATATGTAGGTATATATATATATGTAGATATATATATAGAGAGAGAGAGAGAAGTAAAAGAAAAAGTAAACGGACAAAAAGATGCGTTCCTGGGTCTTTTCCTTTGTCTTTCTGTCTGTCTTTCTCTCGCTCGCTACACAGGGACACATATACAAACGAATTTCAACTTTTCGTATATATCCGCAGAGGAAAAACGGAAGTCCACCTCCCCTGCCTCTACGTAGGCCCGACTGCTTACGCACACAAACATATACATGCGATCCACCCGATACATTATACATCTACCCACTAAAACATATATATACATATACATAAATACTTATAAACATACATATATATATCTATGTACATACATGCACATGGAGAGAACTACGTATGCTGTGTGTGTATATATATACGTGTGTATACATAGAGGCAGATATATGAAAGAGTACAGACAGATGAATATGTATTTTATATTATACGGATATATAAACACAGATATGTACATACATACAAATACAAGCACCTGAATATTCATAGACTGACATGTATGTTATATATATACATATAATATATATATATATATGTATTCACCTTTGTCTCTCCACTGCGCGCTTCACAACAATATATATATATATGGAGGGAGAGAATTTGGAAGGCAGGGAGAGGCAGAGGAAGAGAAGAGAAGAGGAGGGGGCCGTCGATGAGGAGGCGAAATGCATGCAAAGGACAGGAGAAGAAACCCACCGATACGGAGGTCAATTTCCGTTCGCGCGTCCACCGCCTGCAAATCGCACCAACAGAAAAGAAGTTCCCTTCCTTCTTCTCTTTTGCTCAGCATTTCCCTTCTTCACAAAAAGGAGGAAATCTCTCAAGAAAAATAAAACCATGCGGTGTACATCTATTCACCTCCTCAAATATAACATACATACACAAATAAATACATACATAAATACATATATGTATATATGAGTCAGTCTATTTCTACCTAGTTATCGACACACAGACGTATCTACCTATTTATATCTGTGTCTACACATTTATCTATTCAAATCTACATGTTTATATCTATCTATCTATATCTACACCAATCTGCACATATATATATGTATAAGGCATATAGACGTCAAGTCGCCGCCAAACGTGTCCGTGGCATCCATACTACTCTTCATGTATTACGCCTCACCATATATATATATATAATAGTAAATATGCTTCCTCAATATATATATGTATACATATATAGACTGGATCATTTATATGCGTATATTTACATATACGTGTATATACATATATGCATATGTACATATTCAGATGTAGGGTATTGATCAGAGAGAGAATATATAAATACATATGTATATATGTTACATGTATGTACGCGATGTATATAGATATATTTTTACATGTACAGACATATAGACATATATACTCATATATATATACATATGTATACACCCAGATGAAGAGTATTCAGCAGAGGAACACACGTATACACAGATATATATATATATATATAATATCTATATACGTAATACTTGAGGATATACCTGTACATATATATATATATATAGATAGATAGATTTTTGTACATATACTTACATATATATGTATATATATGTATACATGCAGGTGAATAATATTGATCAGCGAAAGGAACGCATATATAAACATCTAATACATCCATACACGTAACATATATAGATCGACTCTTACATATATAGATACACATGCGCATATACATATATATATACAGTGGAAGAGTATTTGTCGAAGAGAAATACTGACTGTGTGGGTGTGTGAGTGGTTCTCTCATCTTCCGTCTTCTCTCTCAATCCTTGTGTATATACGTGTATGTTCACGTATATGTGTATGCAGAGGATAATGAGGAGAACACACACATATATAAATATTTTTATTTTAAGACGGTTTTGTATGTTGTAGAACTGTTTAAGAGAAAAGGAAGTGCAAATAAAAGTATTCGTTACGTCGGAGAGATGAGAGTTTGGAGGATGAAGGTTTCGACACGCGTGCTCGATCTCCTCTTCTGCAAGAACAGCAACAGCAGCAATAAACACCAGGAGCGACAGCCATAAATCGTAACAGGAACAACAGCAGCAGGTGCAACAGCAGCAGCAGTAGGTGCAACAGCAGCAGCAGTAGGTGCAACAGCAGCAGCAGTAGGTGCAACAGCAGCAGCAGTGGGTGCAACAGCAGCAGCAGCAGGTGCAACAGCAGCAGTTGTAGGTGCAACAGCGGCAGCAGCAAAGAGCAGCAGCAACAGACAGCAACAGTAGAGGAGGACGACGAAGAGGCAGCGGAGGCGCATGACGGAGAAGCAAGAGATTTAGCAGCAGCGGCAGCGGAAGTAGTGGCAGGTGAAGTAGCAGACGCGCGAGACACGGCGACAACAGCAGGACAGGAGCCGCAGCAACGGCAGCAGCAGGACAGCAACAGGAGCGGCCCTAGTACTACAGGAAGCAGCAGCACACGAAGAAATAGCAGCAGTGCAACAGCAGAAGTACGCAGCAACACCACACGAAGGAAACGAAAGGAAAACGAACGAAAGCAGAGAAGAAAAGCAACAGCCCCTCTATTACAAGCATGGATGTATACACATATACAAACGTTGGCCTGTACAGACGTCAAGCAAATTATATATACATATATATAAGAAAGGTTCTAGCTCAACATATATATATATATATGATTTTTCGAATGTTAAGTATGACATGTACACCAAAGTACACAACGGCACGCAAATATACATATATACATATATACACATATATATATGTAAATAGGCATACATACATGTGTATATATATGTGAATATATTATCACATATATATGTACATAGATAGCTTTGTATGTGATAACTATATAGAGGATAGTATGTAAATCTCTACTGATACATATATATATATGCATACGTAAATAGAGAACAGAAGTGGTTGAGAGAACGTTGGAGACAGCAGAAGACGAAGAAAAGGAGACCACCACTTGTAGTTGGTGAAGGGGTGATATACGTCGAAGAAGAAAACTTCCAAGATTATGGAGGAAGGCAGACTTACTTGTAATAGCAGAAAATGTTGCTCGAAGGACGTTTAAGTTGGAGTTCGCTCTCGTGCATGCATGCAGCACCTGCCAAAAGCAACTTCCACATATATACTTCTTCTCCCCTCTATCTCTCTCTGTGTCTCTTCACATATACTCACACATACGTGCGAAAGTAGCAAGACGGAGAAAGAAAGAGATATATATGACGAATACACTTGCATGCATATACACATAAACATATACACATATATGTGTATGACGAATACATGAACGTTGATGCTATACATACAAGCATGCAGATAAAACTCTATACGAAAAAGCTACGTATACTGCATATATGTAGGTGGACACGCAGAAAGAGATACATATGGGGGGGCAAATATGCTTCCCTCAATACACAGGCGTACGTATAGAGACAGATATACACATAGAGAATATACAAGGAAATACAGAAAAACATGCCCGTACATGGGTACACTTATATATATATATATATATATATGCATGTATCTTGCATATGTGTAGATATAAGTATACACATATATGTGTATACGTATATATGTTGACTTACAATACAGAGAGACATGCCCGTACATGGATACACTTCTATATATATGCTTGTATCTTGCATATGCATGCATATAAGTATACACATATATGTGTATACGTATATATGTTGACTTACAATACAGAGAGACATGCCCGTACATGGATACACTTCTATATATATGCTTGTATCTTGCATATGCATGCATATAAGTATACACATATATGTGTATACATATATATGTTGTCTTACATACATATATGTAGGATAGAGACAGATAGAGGCGGAGGGGTGGGTGGTGATAACTACGGAGACGATGGAGAGCATCTGCATGCGTCTGTGTGCGCGTGCGTGTCTCGCTGCCTCTCCGTCCCTCTGCATTTCTTCCTCTCCTCTTTTTGTCTTCTCTTTCTGTCTCTGTCTCTGCATATATACGAACAACTCCAATACTACCAGGCATTTCACATATATATGCATATGTATATGAAGATATATTTATATATGTAAATGTGTATGTGGATCTCTCCCACAGTACGAGACATGCAATTTATACATTTATATATCTCACAGAGTATGAAGTACGCATATATACACATATGTATAGATACACATATATATTTATATATAGATAGATATATGCATATATATGTATATGTCTTCACGTGTAGGCGAATACATTTACATACATATATATATATATATATATATCGCCGGGTATAGAATATGCATATATACAAATATACATATATACGTATATATAAATGTACATATCCCCGAGTACAGCATACGCATATATATATATATATCCCCGAGAACAGCATATACATACACATATATATATATATATGTATATATCCGCGACTACAGAAAGTGTACATGTGTATATATATATGTATATCCCCGAGTATAGAGGATATATAGGTATAATATATAGGAGGTTTAGAAACACGCATAGACTTATATGTGAATAGTGTATGTTGATGGGACGACAACAGACGAAGATTACTGCATCAGATATATGAAGAATTATCAATATCACACCGTAAACCTTCATCTACATGTCTATAGTATTTCTCTAGACCTTCCTCCTGGGAAGCCACATATATATATATATATATGTGCATGCATACATATACATATATATATATATATATATATGTGTGTATATGTAGGTAGGTAAATATAGATACATGTAGACAGAGAGATACCTAGGTAGATATACATAAACAGATACAGATACAGATAGAAGGTAGATGGATACATAGAAGTAGATACACAGACAGATAAACATATGTAGATTTACAAATACAGAAAGACAGATAGATAGGGAAAGATAGATTTTAACATACACATAGTTAAAGAGACATACGTTGATAGACAGCAATAGAGTGATAGGTGGGTATAAAACAAAAGACAGATATATATAGATATAGATATGCGTAGATATAGATATAGATAGATATATACATAGATAGATATAGATATGGATAGATATGTGTAGAGACGGATATAGATAGATATAGATAGATATAGATATAGATAGATATAGATACGGATATAGATAGATATAGATATAGATACAGATAGATATAGATATAGATATATATAGACATAGACACTCATACATATAGATACAGATAGATATAGATATAGATAGATCAGGATAGATATAGATATAGATACACATAGATACAGATACATATAGATATGGGTAGAGATAGATATAGATAGATATAGATATAAATGGATATAGATATAGATAGATATAGATATAGATAGATATAGATAGATATAGATAGATATGGGTACATATAGATATAGATACATATAGATATGGGTAGAGATAGACATAGATAGATATAGAGAGATATACATCTAGAGAGATATAAATGTAGAGAGATACAAATATAGAGAGGTATAGATAAAGAAAGATATAGATACAGATAAATAAGGTACAGATATAGATAGATATAGATGAAGGTAGAGATAGGAATAGATAGAGATAGATAGAAAGACACGTAGACAGATAGGCGTAGTTCTATATAGGTAAGCGGATAGAGGTAGATACAGATACATACAGATAGACAGATCGACACAGATAGATATAGATATGTACAGATTGATGGCTAGACGGATATATATATATATATAAGCATAGACGAACAAATAGGTACAGAGGCAGCTATAGATGCACATATAGATAGACATATAGATAGACATACAGGGCGAGATACACCTACAAATGCAGATAGAGGTATAGGGTTACAAAGATACATATAGAGAGATGAATATCATCTGCAGAGAGCAGCAGGACGTCAAGTAGGCGCTTCTCCCTGGACCACCTCTCCTCCCTTCCACCCCACCTTTTCTTTGCCAACCCATATAGAGACAAATGCTGCGCATGCATTTTCTTCTCTTTTGCGTAGACTTCCACTCCTGTCGAAGGTTATGTGGACTTGCTGCATGCGTTTATATTCCGTATCGCTTCCTCCGTGTGCGCATGTCGACGTGCTGCCGCATGCGCGAGCAGGTCCCTCTGTCTTTCTACGCGACCTATCTACTTGCAACTGCATGCGACAGCTGCTCGCTTCCGCAGAGCAGAAGAAGTTGAAGAGGAAAAGAAAGAAGAAGGAGGATACGGAATAAAAATAAAGAAATAAAGAAAGGAAAAGAAGTCCATCGAAGTCGAGAGCGTCTCCGAATAGGCGCATGCAGAAGCAAGCAGCAGCAGCCAACTCGGACAGTTGCAGACGGCACGTCAGATCACCATCAACAAAGCGTATACATCTACGTTTATCTACATCTATAAACATTTGATATATTACATATATATATTGATTCTTTACTTGGGGAGATACAAATATATATATATATAAACGTATACATCTACGTTCACCTACATCTATAGACTTCTGATACATTACATGCATATGTATAGATATATATATTCTTTCTCTACTTGGAAAGATACACATACATATATACATATATATTACATATGTATATATATGTAATATGTCGAAAATTGGAGAGATACATATATATGTATATATACGTGTATATACAAGTACAAACGTATACGTCTACGTTTATGTGTATCTATAAACATCTGATATATTGTATATATATTCATTCACTCTGTACTTGGAGCGATACATATATATATATATACATACATATACACAGGCGTATACGTCTAGGTTTATGTGTATCTATAAACATCTGATATATTACATATATATATATATATTGTATGCCCGAGGAGATACAGATATATTACTGTATACATCTACATTCGTGTATATGTATAAACTACCGATATATTAGACATATATATATATATATTACACATATATGTATTTATGAATGTTCTTTTGTCGGGGATATATATATATATATATATGTAGAAGAAGCTTGTTGTTCGTTTCTTTGGAGGAGCTTGAAAGGAAGAAGTTTGCTGAATATGAGAGAAATACGTCTTGCAACACTCGCGAAGAGTAAGACGTGATTTCCCCCGGACGAAAGACGCATGCAAACGTTTTTATTTGTTCTTCCCAGGGCGCCCAACGCAGACACGGCGTCATTCGTCAATTCAATACCTTCCGCTACCCACCATACTTCAACACGTATATCTATACTACATATAGAGAGGGACTTAAAGACATATATATACGTATAAATATACAGCAGCACGTATATGTAATGTTCACGTCGATGGAAACGTTTCCACGGATAAAGAAAGAGACACGTATATACATATATATATATATATATATATATATTGAAATACCGGAGTGTATATATATAGAGAGAGATATATATACATATATAGAGAGGAGTACACGTATATGGTTAATCACTCTTCTCATCTGTGGAAACGCATCAACGGATAGAGAGAGATATACACATATATATATATATATACATATATATATATATATATATATATAGATAGATAGGTAGATAGATAGATGGATACATATATACATACACATATATATATAGATGAAAACACATATGATAGCTCACTTCTCTCATCTGTGGAGTCACTACAACGGGTCAAGAGAGACATATATATATATATATATATATACATTTATAGATATAGATACATGAATACGTATATATATATATATGTGGAGGCTCACGTCTGTCAGCTGCGGGGAGATTTTAGGGGTGGAAAAACGAGCGGAAAGAAGGGAAGGAGCACAGAGCAGCAGGCGACGAGAAAGGAAGGCAGAGAGCGCAGAAGGGGGACGTAGAAGATGAAGAAGAGATAGGGAGAGAGGAGACCGAAAAGAGGGGACCTTCGAGAGAAGCAGCAGGAGAAGAAAACTGCTGCTGTCGCGGACATTCTCAGCAGCAGGACGTTGCCACTTCTGCCGCAGAAATTACGGCTACAGGGAGACAACGAAACGGGAAGAGTACGACCGAGAGAAGGGAGACACAAAAAAGATGAAGGAGGAAAAAAAATTCAAAAAGGAGGTGAAGACCAACATGCAGGAATAGACAGAGAAAGACAGGGAAAGGAGAAGGACACACACAAAAACATCTGCGGTACAGGTTCTTCCACATACATCCACAAGAGACAGCGGCTATACATATACACACACCCACGCATATATATATATATATATATGGGAACCTCTTTTGATATTTACATATATATATATATATATATGTATGGAACCTTTTTTGATATTTATATATATATATATATGTATGGAACCTTTTTTGATATATATATATATATGTATGGGAACCTCTTTTGATATATGTGTGTCTAGGTACATATATAAGGAGTGCTGCAGACCACATATACAGAGACCTGCACATATATATATGTCGATATACGTATGTGCATGTATTTTTATCTATGTGTGGTCCACCACATACATATATATATGGATATATACATGCGTATGTGTGTAAGTACGTCTGTGTTCGTCCTCTTTACAGATGTATTTCCGTGAATGCATCGATGAAGTTTTGCATATATTTTGAACCTTGAAGACGAAGAAGAAAAGGGGAAGAAGAAAAGAGAGGACGTCCGAAGAAGCCGCCATCAAAGCGCAGCAAAAACGTCCGCACGCGTATATGCCTGGGCCGATCGCCGTACAGAGGGACGCAGAAATCCACTTTTTTTTCGGAGGAAAGGAGAGGAAAAGAGAGAGAGAGAAATGCGCTCCTGAAGAAGAAGACTCCCGAGTTCACTTACTTCGAACGCAATGTTTTCTCCTTCGCGATCACAATCTAGCCACAGCAGCAGCCAGCTGCACCTGACCAGCGCATGCGTGTGCACATAGGAGACGGGCAGCAGGAGCAGCAGCAGTTTGCTTGTATGGGAGACAGGAGAGCAGCAAGAGGTAGGAAGGAGAGACCTTCGGCGAGAAAAAGGAGGGCAAATAAGTGAAGCAGCGGTTGCGAAAATAGAGAAAGAAGCAACGCTGACAAATGTCGACATTTATATTTGTGGACAGAGAAAGAGACAGACCTCTACACATACACACACATATATATATGTGTGTACGTACAGAATGGAGACAGGGAGACAGACAGAGAAAGAGAGGGAAAAAGAAGTAGGATAGAAAAGGCGCAAAGAGAGAAAGTGATGAAGAAGAAGGAGGTGCCGAAGAAGGAGGTGCCGGAAAGTCTCTGAAGAAGAAAAGAGAAGAAAAAGAGATGTTCTGCATGCCGCCAAGGGAATCGGGAGGGGCACTTTTCTTCAGCGATGAAGGAAACGAGGCACACGGGGAGAGACACACGGCCTTGGTAGTCGCACACAGAGAAAAACAGAGGAAAAGACAGACAGAGATAGAGAGTAGAAAAGGGGACGAGGGGAGGAGGGGGAGAGAAAGGGAAAGGACAAGAGAAAGGCAGAGAGGGAGAAGGAAAGAGACGAGACAGGAAGAGGGAGGGAGACGAGACAGGAGGAGGGAGGGAGACGAGACAGGAAGAGGGAGAGAAATATATGTAGAGAGAGGGGGGAGAGGAGAAGAAGGAAAGGGACATAAAAGGGAGGGACAGAGGGAGAAGGAGAGGAAGAGGAAGAGACTTTCCAAGGACAGAGAAATGTATGTAGAGAGGGAGACCGCAACGAAGGGGAAGACAGACAGAGAGAGAAGCGGCGAAGAACAGCGAGAAGGGAAGGGGAGAAAGACACCAAAATAGAGAAGGACAGGAAAAAAAAGCGAGAAAAAGCAGGAGGAACAGAGAGAGGAAAAGAAGGAGAAAAAGAGAGAAAGACAGGGCGAAGGGGGGATATTGGAGGACGGGGGATATAGGAGAAGGGATAATATAGGAGAAGGACCAAGAAAGGGCGAGGGGGGGATATAGGAGAAGAAGAGGAAGAGAAGAAGAGGAGAGACAGAGAGAGAGTGACAACGCGGCAGATAGCGAGGGGGGTGAAGAGAGGAGAACCGTCCAGAAAGAGAGCAGGAGCGACAGCAAGGGAGAGGAGACACGGAGACACACAGACAGAGAGACAGATAGGGAGACAGACAGACGCACACACGTAGATGATGTGTGGATTGGAACGGTTGAAAATGCCGGGTGATGATTAATATGACGAAACGCGAAGAAGAAGGGAAGACGCGAAAGTGTGGTGGAGCCACACGTGTGCGGGCACTTTGTCTTTCGGCGGATATAGAAGATAGAGAGAGACAGCCAAAGGAGACGCGCCGAAGTGCAGGAGAAAGAAGAGCACAGCAGGTGAAGACGAAGTTCGACTACGCAAGGAGAGAGACGCAGATAGGGGGGAAGGGAGGGACAGGCGGAGGAAAGGGAGACGAAGAGGGGAAGGACGAATGGGGGGGGAGAAGACAGACGTAGCGAAGGAGGAAGAGGGAGACAGGAAGAAGGACGCAAAAATCGGAGGGAGAACAGAGAGACAGGGAGACGAGACACACACAGAGAGAAGAATTCGAAGGAGACACACACACACACATGCAGGGAAGAAGGGAACAGAGACACAAACTGAAGGAGACAGAGACGGGGAAGAGCAGGGGAAGCAACACGGAGACGGGAAGTCGAGGATAGAGGAGGAGACACATGGGGGGGTGAAACGGAACAGAGAGAAAAAGAGAAGGGGCTCAAAGAAGAAAGAGAGAGGAGGAAAACACTCGTGCATGCATTCGGGAGTGCGACGGGACGTATACGGAAAGCGTTCAAAGAAATTGCGTAAATACCGGGGAGGGGAAGATGGAGAACAGGTGGAAAGGAAGGGGCAGACACGTAGAGAGAAAGATTGAAGTAGGTGGAATGAACAGAGACGGAGACACAGAGAAAGAAGCGAAGAAAACGTTTCACAGGCCACACATACGTACGCAGGTAGAGTACGCATTCCATGTATAATTATTTACATGAATATATGGAGTCAATACATATTCATATATATACATATATGTGGATGTATGTCTACGTCTTATATATATACGTGTATTATCTGCTTATGCCATACATATGTACAAATATGTGCATCCGCCTAAGGAGAATATATACACATACGGGTATATATACACATACATATATATATATATATAGGTAGATAGATACACAGATAGATAGATAGCTGTAGATACGTGTGTCTTCCAATGGAATGTATATATGTGTATATCTATTCACCCATATATATATAAACATATACATACATATATATATTTAGATAGATAGATAGAAAGATAGATAAGTCAATATTGAAATACATAGGTACACACAGATAGATAGATATAGATAGGTAAATGTACGTAGGTAGGTATAGATAGATGTATATAGATACACAGATATATATATATATACAGATACATAGAAATATATATATATATATATAGATAGATAGAAATATATATATATATATACAGATACATAGAAATATATATATATATATATATACA
>KL647335.1:206734-270590 GCA_000727475.1 Sarcocystis neurona
CAGCAGCAGCAATAGCAAAGCAGCACAACAGCAACAGCAGCAGCAACAGCAGCAGCAGAATCAGCACAAACAGCAGCAGCAGCAACAGCAACGGCAGCAGCAACAGCGAGAACAGCAGCAACAGCAACAGCAACAGCAGCAACAGCAACAGCAGCAACAAGAGTAGCTCACCCTCTGACTGATGTGAAGTACATTAAGCAGGAGCGTCCTCGTAGAGAATAGTTGAACTGATGGACGGGATTGTACCGACTGGTGGAGGGGACCTGCAACAGGCAAAAAACAAATTATTCCTTCTCAACACAAACTATTCTACAAACGTTGCCTGCATACACATACGCATACATATTTATATATATATATATATATATATATATATATATATGCACGCGTGTGCGTCCGTGTGTATATGCGAGTGTGTGTATATATAGGGGAAAAAATGTGTACACATTTGTAGAGATATACGTACACATATGTATGTACAGAGACAGATACATAGGAGAACACCGGCGAGATATCTATATGAACAAGGACGCATCTACCTTTACATGTAAAACATACAACAAATTCATCACATTAGTAGCAAGTCCTCGGGTCCACCTTTTCATTCTTCAGTAAATCTACATATACACGTATATGTAGAGATATATATATATATCTGCGGACATAAATGTACACGTATGTACATATATATATATATGAGTAGAAGTGTTCATCGAGCAGGTCTCCAGACCTCACATCTACATCGAGAAATATATATACACATATACGAGGATACATGTGTGTATGTATGTATATATATATATATACATACATACATACATTCATACATATATGCAGATGCCTGAGTAAGAGCATGAAAAAAATAGAGTTGTAGTGCCTCTTGCGAGTCCTCATACTCTGAATATTTAGGTATAGATGACGATGTCTGAGCAGCTCACCCGTCCTGCCAGACATTTACATGTACGTATACGTGCATAAATATATATATATATATATTGATAGATAGATAGATAGACATACACTTGGGTATATATATATATACACACTAATAATTATTAATACATATACAAAGCTAGCTGTGTTCATATATATGTGCATTTCTATACACACGTACACAGAGACACATATGCATATATATATACATATGTATGGTTATACACCCATATATATATATATATAGAGAGAGAGAGAGAGAGATAAGCATTACTGCATGTACATACATTAGGTGTATTCATGAATGTGTGCATCTCTTTGCATTATTATATATGGAAACATAAATAGACGTAGCCCTGTACACAGAGATGTATAGATAAGTAAACATTAATACATATACACACACTAGCTGTATCCACATATAAGAATATATATATATAGATAAATAGACAGATAGAAATGTACATAGAGAGAGAGAGCAGCAAAATGTATGTGGGCCGTCACTTTCTTCGTTTAAATTTCTGTTCTGTAGTGGTGCGTGTGTGTGTGGTTGGTGTACAAGAGAGAGAGACGGCGCAGGGTGGAAGTTTCAGGTGTACAGACACCCGACGAGACACTCAGAGTCCGCAAGCGTCCAGCCGCAGGACAGCGTGGCAGCAGAAAACTCGGAAAAACTGACGCAAACATCTCTCTACAAAAAATAATATTCCACTACACATAATATATTCTCACACATACACATGGAAATATATATACATCATTATCTCTATGTATACATCTACCTATATATATATATATATATATATATATATGTTCATACACAGGTATACAGTTCCCTATGTCGACATATACATATGTGTATATACACAGATATACAATCACCTGTGTGTACATATATATATATATATATGTATGTATACACATATACGTATATATATATATGTTTATACACAGATATACAGTCGCCTGTGTCGACATATAGAAATGTGTATATATACAGATATACAATCACCTGTGTTCACATATATATAGATAGATAGATAGACACATATATATATATAAATGTGGAAACCAAATGAATGTGTAGGAAAATAATTTGAAGAGAAGGAAGAGGAGAGACGGAATAAATGCCTGGGCTGCGTGAAGAAGGAGACTTGCATTTCTGAAGTTTCCACCGGAGAGGAGGCGAGAAATTTCCTTCGCGACCGACGGCTTCTCCGCAACGTTCAGCACGTGCAACTGTCGCTCCATTTTAGTCTTCAGGAAAAAAATAAATTTTGGTCTCCTAAATTCTTCTTCTCATACCTCTCTGCTGCTTCGTCCCCAAGACACATCGTCGTAGGGATAAACAGAAGTACATATATATATATACGTATGCATGTATGTGTGTGTGTGTGTTTTTGTATGTATAGTTGTGTATGTACTTGAATTTGCACACATACATGTGTACGTGCCATGTTGTTGTGTGTATATATATATATATATTTGTGTTTCAATTTGTCACATACAGACATATGTATATATATATGTATATATCTGCCATATACATATAGATATACATATACATATTTGTGTCTGTTTTTACCATGTACATATATATATATATATGTAGATGCCTGCCACATACAGATACATGTATATATATATATTTGTCTCTATTTGTCATATACGGACATCTGTCTCTCTCTCTCTATATATACATATATATATTTGTCATACAGAGATGTATGTGTATATGTGTGTCTCTGTCATACACATACATACATATATGTGTATGTACGTCTATCTACGAATATACGTAATGCGACTCTACCCATGTAGAGAAAGCATGCATTTGTCTCTCTTCGCGTTGCTGTTGAAACAGAAAATACGATGGAGAGAAGTTGTCGACATTCTGAGGCTGCTTCCTGCTGCTTTTTTGCTGCTGCTCTTGTTATGCTCCTATTGCACCTTCCCTCCTGCTGCTTCCCTCAGCTGCTGCACTGCTGCTTCTTTTCCTGCTGAAAACGCGACTACCGCCGCTGCTGTTGCTTCTTCTTCTTCTGCTTTCTCCCTGTCGTTTCGGCTGCTACTTCTATTGTCTCCTGCTGCTATACTCTAACAGCCCTTCCTTCCCCTCCAGGCACGACTGCACGTTTGCTGCTGACGCGTCTTGCTCCTGCTTCTCCTGCTGCCTCGGCAGCTGCTGCCCCCTGCTGCTGTTGCTGCGTCCTGTTGCTGCTGCTGGCTCCTCGCCCTTTTTCCTCCTGCTGCTGCTGTGACTCGCCGTAGTGCTGGTGCGCCTCCTCTCCTCCTCCTCCTCCTCGTGCTGCTGCTGCTTCCTCCTGCTGCTGCTCCCTGGTGCTGCTGCTGCTCCCTGCTTCTGCTGCTGCTCTCTTTTTCTTCGACGTCCTCACGCAACAGCCGCTTTTCCTGCTGCTGTTCTTTGTTCCCTTTCTCCTGCTGCTGCTGCTCCCAGCTGCTTCCTCCTGCCGCTGCTTCGATTTCTGCTGTTGTTACTGCCGCTCGCCGCTGCACTGCGCCTTCCTGATCCCGTGTGGCTGCTGCTGTTCCCCTTCGCGTTGCTGCTGCTTCTGCTTCATCTCCCCGCCTCCTCCTACTCCCGCTCCATCTGCTGCTGCTGCCTTTTTCCTGGCTGCTGTGAAATCTTCGCCACTGCTCCGCTGCTGCTCAGGCTTCTCCTCTTCCCGCGACGCCCTTTCTGCTGCTGCTTCTCGTCAGTATCCTGCTGCTTTTCTCTCCCTGCTGCCACTTCTTCTTCTACTCCTTCTCTCCCCCCAAGTAGCTGTTGCTAATCCTCCACTTGCTGCCCTGTGACTACCTGTCGTCACAGGCGTCCCGTTTTGCTTCTCTCCGCCGCGCTGCTGCTGCTGCTGTTTTTCCAGCAGCTTTACAGCAGCTTCTCTTTTGGCTGGCGGTTGTTCCTGCTCTCTCCTGCTACTAATAAGTCTGTGACCGGTCCTTCTTCTGCTGCTGCTGTTGTCTTCTTCTTCCTGGCGCTGCAGCTCCTCTCCTACGTTGCTGGTCGTTCCTTGCTGCGGCTGCTGCTGTCGTCGCCCTGCTGCGGCCGCTGTTTCTGCTGCTGAAATTTCTCCTCTGCTGCTGGCGTCGCGGCTCTCCACCTTTTCTCTGTTTGTTTCTTCCGTCCTTTCCTGCTGCCTCTGCTGTGTATCTTCTGTGCAGCTCTTTCGTGTCTATTCGGCTGCTGCTGACGCTCCCCGAGACGAGACACGAAAGAAAGAGGAAGAGTCGCCTCCTGCAGGGACGGCTACTCTGCATGTGTTGCTAGGGAAGAAGAAGTGTTGGAGATAGCCAGTTCTGCTCCAAACTGGGAAGCCAAACAGCAAAACGTGTTCTTCTCCTGCCGCTGGGGTCAAAGCGAGAAAGAACGGCAGGGGTGCAATAAAACTTCCTCGCTGCAAAAGTCACGGAGAAACGCGGTACGAAGAAGGGAATGAGAAGCAGGCGCATTTCTTCCACAGGCCCATTTAAATAGGTGGACGTAGAACCGTATGTTGCCGCGCGAGCGAGCAATTTGTAGCGTGATAAATAACTGTAGCAGCACCCGGCTGCAAGAAAGAGAGAGGAAGCGACACGCACCAAGGCACTCGCGGGGACATGGAACTCGCAAAGAAACAAAGAATTTCATGTGTAAAGTGCTACTGAAAGACCGAAGCATCGGCATATGCACACAAAGATCTACACATTTATATAAATATATTTGTGCAACTTACTTTTATGCCCTACACGTGCATATATACCAAGGTGATCTTTAAATTGACTCAAGTCGACTATTTTATGGGTATTTTTGTTGTGTGTGCGTGTGTGTGTGTGGCATGTATGTAGAGACACACAGGAATAGAAAGAATGGCAGAGAGACAGTTGTTAAGTAGAGAAATAGACGTGTAGAGAGAGAGAGAGGGACGCACCTGGATATACGAAGAGACGTGTGGCCCCGTTGTGCTAAGCATCGGCTGGAACTGGCGGAGGAGTTTTGTGGTACTCTATCCGTGTGAGTTGTGTTTCTGTGTGTGTTTTTCCTGCAGCAGTTTTGTTCTTTCTCGTGGAAGAACACTCATGAGTGAGGCGAAAGGTGATATAGATTCACTCGTCAGAGTGGCAATTTTGCCCAACGGGGCAATTTTCCGAGTCAGAGAAGTCAGAAGAAGAGAAGCAAACATGCAGGGAAGAAAAAGGGAAAAATGAACTTCAACGGACGTTGCTGTGTCTGCAGAAATTCCTAATCACCTCGGGTGGGGGGTAGTTGTCTTGCCGGCTCCGCTTCTCTACGCATGCAGGAGGGAGTCCACGGCTTCTTACTTCGAGACCAACATTGTAGCAATGTGTGCCTCTGTGTGTGTGTGTGTGTGTGTGCGTGTGTGTCTGCATATATAAATATCCATATATGATTGTAGTGTATAGAGGAAGATAGATACATCCACAAGTATGGGTAAGAGATTCAACAGAGGCACCAATGCACAGATATACTTACTGATAAAGTTTTACTCTTTATATACCTGTGCAGCTCTATATAGAAACACAAATATGGGTAAGGGATTCAACAGAGGCACCAACGCACAGGTATACTTACAGGTAAATTTTTTGTCTTAATATACGTGTGCACATGCCTTTAGATATCTGTACGTGTGGATGTCAGTACGTCCCGCAGTACGTCGATGCTACATATGTAGCAGGTGTACAGGTAGAGGACGAGATGCGAGTGAGATTCTGCGTATGTGTATATAGTGGCATATGCAGACTGTACATGAACAGGGAAGCACATGCCAACCCACATCTAAGCATACGTATGTAGGTAGAAAAGTGGAAAGCTAGAATATAGACTGGATGACTAATATATGCATACACATACACACAAACAGAATGGAAGACCGAAACACGCGCGAAGGCGATGACTGACACACTTAAATCCTTCAGCGTGTACGTCTCACCTTATCTAGGAGATGGCTTGTGCATCAGTTTACCCGAATACAAATCCCGTGGATTCACTTGCACACAGGAAGGTCCTGCGCGCACACGTCGTTCCCTATATTTCGTCACGCTTGTGTTGCGGTGCCAGGATTATTCAGGCAAAGCTTCGGAGAAGCTACCGTATGGGACGGTGTTCGATAGACACGGCCAGGGTGACCGGTTCATTGGAAAAGTCCAACGAGTTTCCCATCTGTACATATACTGGCGACTCAGTATATGTATACATGCGTGAAAATACAAAAGGAAACAGTTACGCTGGTGTAGGGCATGTTATATACGCCCACATATCTATAAGAGCAATTTCAGCTGTGTATTTGTCTTTGTTTAAGTCCAATGCACGGAACTTTTTTCGAGAGAAGTAGATACATTAGAAGTGGAACTCTACGTAGAGTTGTGCGTGGAACTTTTCTACCGATCTCTCTGTGAGGCAAAAATCACAGAAGTGATAATTTCATGTTTGCCGCGTGTGGCTTTATGTTCCGCACTCGTAAAAATACACTGGGAAAAACCACTACCGGCCGCCACGCAATCTCTTTCATGTGAACTACCCAGCGACCTTACGTATGACCTGTACGTGCGCGGAGGCGTATAAAGTTTTCTACTCTGACATGCAGGTGCACGCGTATAGAGTGTAATATGTGAAGGTATATTTCATGACACTTCCGTAGGACCAGCCGGCGACGTCAACGGATGCAGGGAACGAAGTGTGGATTTGGGCAAGCGAAAAAGCGGAAAGAAAGTGAAACTGAAAATTTAGAAGATGCTGGAGGCGCCAGTTGCATTGTCCCCCACATCAAATAGCACTCAACAACGTGAAACGTCAGTAGCGGCGGTGAGATTGCTTGAGAAATACCTGGGGCCACACTCACATGAGAAACCAGTAAACTCTCTGCTTCGTTGGGCAGGATCAACATCGTTTGCTTTACACTTGAAGACAAATATATGCAGTATGCGTCATTTAGGGTGTCGTGTACACAAAATTCTCCGTCAGCCTTCCAGCTTTCTGTGGAAGTAGATGTGTTGCTCCACTTTATTCGATTTAGCAGATAAATCCGTGGACTTGTAAAACGGTGATTTGCACCCGAATGACAGTTTTCAGGACACAACTTTACGTTTTGGAAAGTATTCGCTACACACCAGGGGACGAACGCGGGCCTGACGAGGAGCTTCGTCTCCGAGCTGCTGACTGGTGTTTGTGTGGTCATCAGCAGCTCGGCGTAGTTATAACATCACACGTAGCCACCAAGGTGACGCATGTTCTCCACTGATACCCGCTGTCGTGGATTTTGAGGAACTTATCAGGATTCAGCTGCGGACATAACCAGCAAGTCGAGAATTTCTTGATACGCCTGAGTCTACACAGCAATGAAGTCCCCCGTTCCCCCGTGTGAAAAAAGCGGACGTGAGCTGCGTTACTGCGCGCGCACATTTGAGCCTTCCAACATCTTTCGTTTTAGAGATTTTGCCAGAGTGTGCTGAAAAAAAGGCGCGACGAACTCCCGTGCTCTGCAGTCCCATTCTATCGAAGCGTGGAATGACGGGTTCCTAATTTCAAAGAAGAAATTCAGCGCAGAAATCAGAGAGTATCACAGACAAAGGAGCGAGCGCCGAACCAACTAGGGAAGCTGCTTTACAAGTAGGAAATCCTGGGAATGCAAAGATTCGACGCCAACTCTGCACAGCTGTACGATGAGAATACCTTGCAGACACGCAGGGAGCAAATGCCGCAGACTTACACGTCGTTGGGCAATGCTCAGTACTCCCGTACACAGGAGCGCGGTTTTTCGTCTTTTTCCAAAGCACTAGCTGCAATTGACGCACGTGAGGATACTGTCCAGAGTGTGTTCCTTACGTCCCGTTTTAACTTCGACATAGCTAGTGTGGAGAACCTAAACGCTCGAGCCAACAGGACGTTCCTCAAGCTTGTCGCTGCGACTGACCCGGATTTAACTGGGACTGCAGCCGCAGGGCATTGCTTGTGTATCCTTTTCGTACATCGCCTGAACACACCTTATTGGCAAGTAGCTTCCCCAGGGATGTGCTGAGCTGGTGGGCGTCTATTAGTAGTTTGTGTTTCTTCAGATGCGTTGCTCAAGGTAGAAGAAGATTCAGTGTGCCTGGCGATGAAGGTAATCAGCAGTCGTCCAGCAGCGCTGTCTTTAAGTTTCACCACGCCTAACTCCCCGGCTGCAAGGACCTGCTTGCAGCCAAAGCAGGCGTCAAAAATGATGGCTTCAAGGGAGGTCTGTCGCCTGCACCCTTTTACGTCGGACTCACAAGTGGCAATGCGGTGTTTCTGCCGATAGTGTGACACTTCCGAGTTACTGTCCATCTTTTCGGAGCCCAGCGCGCTTGCGAAATGCTGCTTTTCGTCAGTGTCTACCTGGGAGCCCACCAGTGCTTCACAACTGACTTTTGCTACTCTCTTCATGTATCTGCACCGCCTGTCCACCAGCTTCGAACTAATAGTCGACTACAGAAAGGACGCTTTGGAGCAACAGCGACGCGGAGAAATTCCGCACGCCTCACTGCAAGAATTCAAAAGGATGTAACATAAACCAGAAGATCTGGGAAAGACACTCCCGAATGCGGGAAATCGTAACCGTGGACTGCCGTGGTCTTCGCAGGTGCAGACGCTTCGTCTCTGCGAGTTACATCTCGGCCGCACACATGCGTCGACCTCGCAGATCCCAGGAAAAAAAGTCGCCTACTCGTAACGACGCAAGACGATCTGTTTCCTTGGCGTTACGACGCGGCTCACAAGTTACCGAACTACACTTGAGTGTCTACTCTGCAAAGGTTTTTTTTCAGAAAATGAGTACCCGGCGTTCGGGGTGCTTCTACGCTGCACAGTTTCTTATCAGAGAGTGCGTTAGCAGCGTTCTGCTCGCTTGTGACCTTCACTAGTCGTCTTTAGCACGTCGCTGTCGCCGGCTCCGTTTTGATTCGCTTCGACGTGGTTTTCGGTGTCTTTCTGATGGCTCGGCTCAAAAGGTGTAGGATAAGTTGCCAGCACTTTTCCCTTTGAGCCGGCCCGCAAATCTGTTCACAAATATGTACCCTCACGCGCGTACATACACATGTGGACACGCACGGCTGCACAGGTATACCTCTATCCATACACAAAGAATTTTTGTCAATAAAACTGTGTATGGACAAGGACAAAAATTGTCCATGGAAAATTGATGATTCACCAGCGTCCCACGTCAATGTGACGGAGGGTTAAAAAGGAAGTCCTAAGAACACCCCATGCTCGCTCTGTGAACACTGCTGGCGACAGGCTGAGAATGACGCGTATACGTACACAGCCACGTCGTACTGGTACAATCGCCACGGTACACAACGCACTTGTATGTGAGACAAAAATAATAAAAATTACCAGTTGCACAAGCGTTAAGCAACCTTGCAAACAAAAATAGCACACAGTGGAGTCTCTTTTCTTTCTACTGAAAATCGGTGCCAACAATGTCGCCTAAAACCAGAAAACCCACGTGTGAATAAAATTGCTGTAGTGCCCCCGTCCTTCACGCACTGCAAGTACCATGACAACAGAATGATTACACCTATACAAGTATATACGTATGTAATTATATATGTCAGTATAAGTAACCATAAGAAACAATTATATCTACACGTAGGAGAAGTGCACGGACATATGTACATACACATAACCCGTCCAGCCCACCTAGAACATGTACACACGTGGGTGGGAGGAGGGAGACTGACACAGGTATGCGTCCCTCCGTACATTTTTGCGGAAACGATTTCACTAGAGCGGTCATGACGGGACCCTCTAAACATACACAACAAAACGTCCATTCCCACCCTTTGTGTCAATTTTTATAAGCCTGTGCCATATCGAGAAAACTGTTTTTCTTCAGTGTCACTCTCCCACACATTAGGTGACATTCCCTCGCCCTCGTCTTCGTACAGATTACAAACACATCTGCTGTTCCCCCTCACTCTTCACAGAGTTCCTCCCATCTTGTTGCTGTTCGACTAGGTCGCACACTCGCCTAAGCCAGAGAATTTCACGTGGGCCAGGAGCGTCTCGTCCCCCGCATCTGCGTGATGGCCAACCGTTGACACATCACTGGCAAAGAAGACGCTTGAATCTACTGCTTCCAGGACTGCAGACGCTGCCGCTGCTGCACAAGGCGACCCGTCCTCAACCTTACAGGCCAGCGTCGTCGCCTGCGCGGGACTTGCAGCAGCAGCCGTCGTAGCAGCGGCAACACCACCAGAAGCGGAAGCGTCAACAGCAGCACCAGCCTCGTCAACAGCGGCTGCGGCTGCAGAGTTGTCTGCGGCGAGAGCCTCGGTGGAAGTCAACGAAGCAGAAACAGACGGTGAATTACCTTCATTACGAAGCGGGCAACCAGCAGGTACCTCTGCTGCAGCAGAAGCTGCTTCCGCCGCAGCAGCGGCAGAAGAGGACGAGGAGGAGGACGCGGACGCGGCAGACGCAGCAGCCGTAGCAGCACGCTCGGCTTGCCAGACTTTCTTCAAGGCTTCTGCTGCTTCAATGAACTCTCCCAACAGTGTCGTTTCCTTCTAAGGAAAACAAAATTCACCGAGCATGTCATACGAACACACCTCCGGCTTGGCACATCGACGCGCCTACTAATATATCGAGACTGAGGCAGACAGATAGGGAAAAGGATGCCGACACTAACACATATACACATATTAGAAAAGGAATTATACACATACGTGGACACGTCGAATACCGACTATTATTAAGCGCGTATACATAGAAATGGGTGTAGAAGTACAAGCCCGTATGCGCAGGTACATACCTGTATACAGAGAAACACGTGGACCTGCCTGTACACCGCGGTACTTCACGTAAACATGTGTAGGAATGGTTATGAGACGAAAGGAGATGCCAGACAAAAAAACACACAGGTAGGTAGGTAGATGCACAAATAATCTGGAGGAAGTACACATACACAGAAATCTACTTATACGTAGATACGCATACGTAAAGTCACGTAGAAGCACACCAGTACACCGCTCTAAAAACATCTACATACATATATATATATATACCTGCCATTATGGCAACAGCTATCCATACCTACGTACAGATATATTTGCATGTGTAGAGGCGCCAGACAAAGAACCAGACAGAAGGGTAGGGAGACGTACAAATAATCAACTAGACGAAGTATCGGGGGTATGGGAAGATATACTTCTACACAGGTACACATATGTACAGTCATCTACCCGTGTAGACGCACACCGGTACACTAACACATAAGCATCAACATTATATATATATGTGTATTCCTAGGAGTGTTGTGACAGAGATCCGCAGCTATGTACGCATATATTTATATATCTATAGGTTCGTATATAGACAGCCAACAAGACCTACGAGAACTGCTGGGGTCGCGAAATTCACGTAAACCTCTGTCTTGCACAGATCTGCGTATCTCTGTCCACAAATACATATATATACACTTTCAGTTGCAAGCTGCAGCAACGGCAGCCACATACATACATAGAGGAAAATACATGCGTGAAACTTTTCGCGCACACTACAACACAGCGGGAAGAGAAAATATTCCCTTTTTCTAGGGCGAGGAAGATCTGCAAAGACAAACAAACGCAATTTCGTCTGCATGCGCTTGCGCGCGCGCCGGCTCTTCAGGCGCTGCTTTCGGGGTTTCACCAACTTTCACAAGTGTACTGCGATATCCACATGGTGGTGAAGAACCATCCAAAAGATATTCGAGGAAGTTGAAAACTTCCCCCCCCCCCCCCCCACCCCAAAAAGCGACGCGCGAGGGTACACGCAGTGCGGGACCCTCACGCACAGACGCTCATATGCGTAGACAGACAAATGGAGTGTCTAGACACACCTGAAGAAGACGCAGATACAGAAGGTTAAAGACACATATACACAGACATAGATGTATGTATTGATGGATACATCAGTATACATATATACATATATATAGATATATATATATATATACTGATACAGACAGATAGAGAGGTGGATACAAGTGTAGAGATGGATACAAATGAACACACCAAGAGGAACAGAGATAGATATGTGTATAGTTATAAACAGATACAGATACAAGTATATACAGAAATAGACATACAGATATATATATATATATATATGTTGGATATACGCAGACACATATATATACATGTAAATGTCGAAGCGACAAGAAATTTGGAAGGTGTCCTACCACAGCGTCAGCACCGTTGAAGAGAAGATATGCCGCGCCGCAGTTCTGCGCGTCGACCGCTGCTCTCTTCAAAGCAGCTGCAGAGCAACAGACGGAACGGCACACAAGCACCAGCAGCCCCGCAGCAGCAGCACGTCGCACCAGGCAGCAGCACTTTCTCCCATTGCAAACGGTAAAGCAGTCGTCCCGTCCACCAGAAAACGCAGCGCAGGACCGGCAGCAGCAGCAGCAACGGCGCAAGCAGCAGCACCAGAAGCACCAGCGGTGCAAGGAGCAGCAGCAGAAGCACCAGTGGTGCGAGGAGCAGCAGCAGAACCCGCAGTGGCGCACGTAATAGCAGCAGCAGCAACGGCGCAAGTAGCAGTAACAGCAGCAGCAGCAGCACTGCGAGGAGCGGCAGCATCAACCGCAAGGGCACACGTAATAGCAGCAGCGGCAGCAGCGATGGAGTGAGGAGTGGAAGCAGTCGCAGCAGTCCCTTTAGAGCAGCCAAAGGACGAGGAATGTCGCTGCCGCCAGAGCAGCCAAAGGACGAGGAACGTCGCTGCCTGCAGGAACGTGTACTACATGTGGGTGTACAGACACACAACACTTGCGTACCTGCATGCGCGTACACCTCCGCACGTGCTTCTCCCTCCTCTCTCTCCTTCTCGCTACGTATATGTAGACGATTATCTATAAGATACAAATATGTACAGACGTATACAGAGATATTTACGTATGTGCACATATGTACAGATATACATACATAGCCGCATTACAGACACGGGAGAAGGGGCTCTGGGCCGGACACGCGCGGGTGTCAGCAGTGGCGGCAATTCTCAGGCTTCACCCGTCCGTGCATGTGAAAACCCCCCCCCCCCCATAGACAAAGGCGACGCAGTCTCTTCGAGGTCATAAATAAAAATCGTCCGCGGCATTGCAGAGAGAGAAATGCGCAGGTGACTCGTGCATGTGAGCAGTGACCACCGCAACAAAGAAAAGCTGTGGAGTCCCACGCAGCAAGAGAAGAAGGCACGGAAGGGGAGATCACGAAAGAAGACCCCCTGCCGCCCTGGCTGTCTCCACGTAGGTAATTTTACTTCTCCCGATAGAGAGACACTGGCTTTAAAGAGAGGTCAGGGGGTATCTAGAAGGAGCCAGCTAGCAGGGAAAAGTAGCGAAGCTTGTGTCCCTGAGCATCCTTCTGCCACGTCAACTGCTCGTGTCGGCCTTCTTCCTCCCCGGCGAGAGACGCCGACAGACGCAGACGAAGAGTCCTCTATACACACGTGTGTGCACGCGTGGGATGCAGAAGCGAATTTACGCGAAAACCGACGAAGAAGCGCGTTTAACGCACTTCCCTGTCTCTCCCCAACTCGAACACGCAGCAGGAAGTCCCTACACACAGATAGATGCCGACGCAGAGGCTGCGCTTCTGCGAGTATATACACCGGCAAGACTGTAGAATGCGACTCCTCATGTACATACACGTGTGTTGCGCTCTACCGCCAGACAAAACCGTATTTTCACTTGTCCGAGTAACTCTCACTTCCGCACACTCCCACCACCTGCTGGTGGACTTCGCCCCCCTGTTCTCCTCCGGTCGCAGTGATGAAGAGAGCACTTTTTGCGTCTCTTCTTCTCCCTTGTACACGTGACAGGAGAACAGAGAAAGAGCATACGAAAAACAGCACCTTGCACGGGACCAAAGCGAGACGTGTTGACGGAGATGCGTACTATCGGCCACAAGGCGGAGACCGCGACTCCCAGCTACTTCATCCGACGGGGCGACACAGAGACGAAGTGTGAGAATATCTCGTGCATGCGCAACACTGGCCACTTCAGGTGTACGTACGCCTCTCGGAGAGGAGTCGCTGCATACACAAACGGGTGGGGTGTACGTCGAATGCGTGCGCTCCCCGGTGTCCGTACACCTCCCCGTGCTGCAGGTGACATATCCCTTTGCCACCTGCACGAAGTCCACACATCCGCAGGGTCTGCACACGCACACACCAGCACCCCGCCCTCCCACGAGAACCGCAGAAGCCTTTTCTTCTTCCCTACCTTGAGGAACCTGCCGCGCTTCCTGATGCTCCAGGTAGAAAAAAGAAAATTTTTCGTCGTCTACACTCTCGACCGCTTCGCAGAAGTCGTTCAGCGCGCGCAGATACGAGACGCCCCCTCGCTTGACCGAAGCGCCCCCCAGGGAGCCCGCAAATTCTTCTGCTGTTCCTTCTTCCCTGCCTCTTTTTCCTCCTGGGTCCGATGCGGCTGCCGTCTGCCCACCACGCGCAGGCCCTGCTGCTGCTGCTGCTTCCGCTGCTCCCCGTCCTTCGCTGCGCAGCACCAACACCGCGACCGCGCCACCCCGGGCCTCGCAACTCCGCAGCCGAGACGGCAGCTCAGCTGCTGACACCTGCCCAGTAAAAGCAGCACACGCTCCACAGACAGCTCGCTTGGCGGGGACACGAATTTTATGGAAAGCTCTTCCTGAGACTCTCCTCCCATTTCTTCCCTGCCGCACATCACGCAGTGGCACACATCACTAGGAAGCTAAAAATTCAGACATGCAGGCACTCGTTTCCCTTTGACGAGTAGACAGAAACAGACACGAAACATTCACTTGGCAGAAGCGGCCGCAGCCAAAACACCGCGGTCGGACTATCTGCCCCGCGCACGTGCGAACCTCCTGCAGTTCAAACTTGAAGCGGAAAATAGCATCTCCAGCATGCGTAGTTTCCTTTCCCCCTTCAACCAGACGCATGCGAAAAACCCACACACGTACGTGTCTCTCTCTCTGAACGCAAAGACGTACATTTCCACAGAGCGGCCTAGGAGGATACATACATATATAAATGTATCTGTACCATATATGTAGTACAGAGAGAGAGAGTTATATTTGTCTATACATATCTATATCTGTGTATCGACACATAGAAACATACATACGTGCATGTGGAGGAATTTCTCCAATTAGAGGTATCTCTGCGTATCCACACCTAATTCTGTATGTATGCGGGTGAGCACCTTTTCTCATGTGCAAGTATCCTTTTGTATTCACACCTCTACAAAGATATATATATATATATATATGGTTAGACTTCTTCTTCATCTATAGATATCTCTGCGGATCCACATATATATGTATATATACGTTTTGGTGTATGGGTAAGGACATATGCGCACACATACGAGTATTCGTGTAGCCATATACATAGAGAGAGATAGATAGATAGACAGATACACAGATTGATAGAGAGGTACACATGTACAACCACGTATAGAGCACGTGTATATATATATATATATATATACGCATGTGTGTGAATAGATACATTCATATATACGTATCTTTGTGTACTTATACATATACATATACAAGCTCATGCGCACATGTACAAGTCGACAGCCGGGTAGAGAGAAAAACAGCGAGAGATGGCCAAGCGCCTGCATCTCTCTCTGTGTGAAGGCCGTAGTTAAGGCAGTTCATCTAAGTAGGAAAACATTGTCCCATGCAAAAAGGTCGGCGCGACGACGCTTCACTGGCGAAGAAAGAGAGTCTTCTACACAGCGGCTGCTGCTGCTCTCGCATGCACGCTCGCAGATATTTCTAACAAGAAAGATCAGGAGAAACACATCGGTAATACGCATGCGCACAAGAAAAGGAAGGGGGCAGAAGAAAGAGAAAGAAGAGGACGACAGATAGAAAGCGTGATGAAAAGAGAGAAAGGAGCACGTTGCAAAAAAATAGACGAATACGCATAGGAATACATATATTTCTATTCTGCGAATGTCGTCCTGCGTGAACATATATATATATATACAGAGAGAGAGACAAAGCGACAAGTTGAGGAGGGAAGGAAGGGGGGGGCTCGCGGTGCAGAGAAAAGCAGCCGCATAGGCAGCTCCTCCCTCCGGATGTCTTGACAGCAACACCAACTTCTTTCTTGGCACCTATATATATATATATATATATATGTATATGCATATGTATATATGTACATCCACATATCGGCGCGTAGACGTGTACGTACGAAGAATATCAGGGTCGCCTGCTCCTGTATTTATATATATATATATATGTGGGTGTATGCGTATAGAGAAGTATGGAGAGAAACAGACATGCGTACATATGCACAGATGTGGTGAACAGGCAGAAAAAGAAGCAGCAGCAGCAGCGTCAGAGGAACTCCGGCGCCGGCAACAGTGTGACGGGAAGCAGCAGCCGCAGCGAAGAGAATCACTGCGCTGCTGCTGCAGCACACGGCCCAAGATGCAGACACAGCAGCAGCAGCAGGAGAGAAGAACAAGAGAGAGACGAGCGTGCTACTACCTCTTCAAGCTTGGGGTGCAACGCCGCCACGACGCAGTCGCTTTCCGGTGTATAGACACCGCGGGCCTGCAGTCGATTCTTCCGTTTTTCCATCATCGCCATCAGGTGTTCCGAGTGCATCTCGTCCAAAAGTTGCTTCTGCAGAGCAACAAATACGCGAAGCGAGAAACGGATAGAAAAACAGATGTCCATATACATATATATATATATATATACACGAAGATCTGTATATCCTTATATTTACATACATATAAATATATATATATATATAGGTACATATGCATATATACGCTCACACCTACACGTATATATATATATATATATGTATATATACGTAACATCCCTACATTTACATTATATATATACATACGCATGTTTTTACATACGTGTACATATATACGCATGTATATGGTTATATATATATATACACCCACATTTACACATATACGTACATGTACACAGATGCGACTGCGAGTGTGTGTACAGAGAGAGACGAAACAGCGGAACACTCATATATATATATATATATATAAACTTATATAAGCATATACAGATAATTACAGATGTACAAATAGAGAAGAAGATGGTGCTTCGGTATATGCGTAGAGAGAGGGACAGAGAGGGGAAAGGAAACTCAGCGGCGCATCATCGCCCGCACAGGAGAGGACGCAGAGAAGAAAAGTCCCGGCGTCGTACATACATCAAAAGAGAAAGGAACGGCAAGGAAAACATCCTACACATATACACATATACATATGTACACATATATATATATATATATATATGTGCCTGTCCAGATGGAGAGCGGGGACGCGGCAGGGAGGTAGTGAGAAGAGCAGCGGCTCCCTGGACGTCGAGAGCCGGGGATGCCGAGGAAGAGTGGGGACTCTGTTTAAAAAGAAATTGCGAGAAACAGAGAGAAGACAGTGGCCGGGGAACCCCCCCCACGGAGGGAAAATGGAACGCAGACGCGCAGTCGTGCGGCGCATGCAGAAGGCGAGGCCATCTTCGAGAGAAGAGGACAGCGAGCGCACCGGAGAGAAGGAGAGGAACCCCTTTCTGGCAAAAAAGAGGGGGCGTTTAACGAGCTTCGAGACAGAGATGCAGAACCTCAACTGTTGAGAAGAAAGGACGGAGACGGGGGGGCGAAGCGACACTCAGGAGACGGGAAGGGCAACAGCAGCTGCTGCCGAAGAAAGCAGCCAAAAAGAGACACAAATGAGACACAAAACCGGCACATACGCAGCAGGGGGGATAAACTCAGAAGTAAGAAGAACGTCCTCGGGACACACACGCAGAAGGCACTCACTCGAAGAGACACAAACACGCACGCACACGCATGCACGACGCGCAGGGAGCCGGTGGGCCCAAAAAGTTGCTGTCGCGCATGCATCTCCGTGCGCACGGCTTCTCGTTTATTGCGACTTTCCTCTCCATACGCAGACGGAAGCACGGCTCGGCTTCGTCGCCACTTCATTGGAAAGGACTGAAACGAAGAGGACGGGAGACGCAGATAGAGACGGGGGAGCAACGTCAAGAAGCGCCTGGTCAGCCGTGGGTATGCGCCTCAGCGCCACAGTAGCACCAGCAGTATATATAAGCACGTACCACGTATATACACGCATACTCATCTGTACGTGGATAGAAGTATATATAGAAGGAGAGAAAGCGAGAAAGTTCCGCAGACGTGCGCGCAGCACATTCATGTCGGCAGACAGACAGACATATATAGACGCAGACTGGTACGTAGACGTGGGATACGAAGAGAGCTGCATGCGTACGTGTATATATACATATGGGCACATGCATACAGACACATACATATAACACAGAATGAATTCTAAGCGCATGCAGCACACGTATGCAGAAATATATGGGCACACACATACACATATATAAAGGAATATATATATATATATAGTATGGAGAGACTCGTACACGTGTCCACGATATACATACGTATACATATATATATATATATGGGCATGCATACAGACATACACATACGTATGTACGTATAGAGATGTATATATAGTATATCGAGAGAGTGCTTTACGTCTGCAGAGCACATGTAGGTACGGGCATGTATACTGTCACACACATACAGATATATGTAAACTTCTCTTTTCATGTAGATGTATGTAAATGAAGAAGGCTGTACCTTAATTTTGAAAGCCGGGCTTTTCGAATAGAGCGCGACGGCGTGAAGGAGCAGGGCCTCGGTGAGGACGGCGTACTTCGGCATGGATAAAACCTGCTGCTCTGCTTCTTTGTTGCACCTCTGCAGCTCCTTTGCCATGGCAGGTCCCGGCGTCTTGAAGTCTGCGAAGGAAAGAAGAGAAACAATCACCCCCCGCACCCCACGCAGCACCGCCACATGCAGCAGCAGCAGCAGCTGTCGCAGCGGGGACACGCACCATGCAGCAGCAGCAGCGCCAGCAGCACAGAGTCGTGCGTGCTGCAGCAGCAGCAGCGGCAGCGGCACTGCAGCAACGACACACCCGCAGGAGCAGCAGCAGCAGCAGCCGTAGCACCACTCGCAAGGCCGTGCAGCAGACCGACGTCCGCCACGGCAGCAGCGGCAACAGCAGCCGCGCGTCGTCGCTTGCGCCACTTTCGCCAGCAGCACCCTGATGTATGCACCAGCTGCAGCAGTGTGATGCATGCCGCATCGGCAGCAGCAGCCTGGTGCTTGCAGCAGGAGCAGCAAAGAGCCTTCCGAGTCCGCGCAGCAGCAGCAGCCAATGGCGAAACAGATATATTACGTGCAGGTGGCAGCAGCAGAAAACGAAAAACTTCTGTAGGGCAGCAGCAGGCGCCGGAGCTGGCGCGCTGCAGCATACTGCCCTAAATTTCCAGTTTTAACAAGGCCACGACGAGCCGAATCTACCGACGTAGAACATACGCTTTCCGCAGCAGCTGCTTCGTCCTTTTTGTCCCCTTTTCTTCTTCTTCCTCTCTGTCCTTCGCGCCTTTTCCGTCTGCTTTACCTGAGAGCTGTGCATCAGCCAGTAGATGCCGAAACTTCTCCTGCTTGACCACATGCACCTGCTGCAGAAGAGCGAAGATCAAGTCCTCCGAGGCCTCCGTCGGCAGCACCGCCCCGGGCAGCAGCGGCAGCTCGCCGTTCACTGCGTCCTCATACATTTCCTTCATTCCCAAGAAATAGAGAGAAACCTTCTCGTTCTGTGTGTCCATCACATTCCCCAGCAAATACAAAACCACGGCGGCAGACGAAGAGACACGCAGAAAAAACGACCGGATGTATCGACAAATACGCAGCAGCTGCTCCACACGGAAAAGGGAGACAGCGAGAGAGGGAGACACACAAAGAAGGAGACAGAAAAAACAGGAAAGTGTCCACACGCCTTCGAATGTGTGGGGACCTATACATGCATATGGGCATGTGCTGAGCACACCACCTTGCCTAGGTCTATACAGTAGCACGCATGCACGTAAACGCGTATCCTTACATACAAAAATAGACACACACATGCCTAGACCTATACGTCTACGCATTTGCAACATATATATGTATATTTATATACATACACATTCACTACCAATACATACACATATATATACATATGCGTATAGAGTCGAGAGAAAGACACCTGCATGCTTGAGAAGTGATTGAATATTTTAACGCGCATGCAGTTCTTCTTCTGCGTACGCATGCACGCATGTCCACAGAAGTAAGACGATAGGTTCATTGGTGGATACTGCGGCGTGTATAGACGAATAGAAACGTGGATGTAGAGAAGCTGCATTTCATCTAAATGAAAGGTGTATCAATTCTCAACTTCATCGCTAATACAGCTGTAGATATATAAACACACATATATACATGTAGAGAGACACAGGGAGATGAATAAATAGATATAGGCGGATAGGTAGAGAGAGATAGATACAAATGGATAGATATATAGACCGATGTATAGACGTGTACAGATAGGTAGGTAGATAGATATTGTAGACAGATATAGAGAGATAAATACAGATGGATAGATATATAGACTGATGTATATAGGTGTGTAAACAGGTAGGTAGGTATATAGATAGATAGATATAGGGAGATAGATACAGACGGATACATATATAGACTGCTATATACACGTATACAGATAGATAGATACGTATATAGATATAGACAGACAGATATAAGGAGATAGATACAGACGCGTAGATATATAGACTGATATATACACGTATATAGATAGATAGGTAGAAACAGAGGTAGATAGATAGAGAGACAGATACAGATGGGATAGATATATAGACTGATATATATAAGTGTATAGATAGGTAGGTAGATAGATAGATATAGACAGACAGATATAGGGGGATAGATACAGATGGGATAGATATATAGACTGATATAAACACGTATATAGATAGATAGGTAGGTAGATATAGATAGACAGATATAGAGAGGGACATACAGATGAATAAATATAGATAAACGGATAGATATAGATAGACAAACATAGATAGATACAGGGAGAGAAGGAAATAGCCATACAGGTGAGAAATGATGTTTGTGGAGAGTCAACATGAATGTAAGGCGTTCCGTAGACAACGATGTGCAGACGGGCAGAGCCACTTGCAGGGAAACAAATTGGCAACATACACAAGAAACGTCTCCAATATATACAAGGAAACTCTGCAGTATATACAAGAGGAGTCTCCAATATATATAAGGAAACAGCAGTATACAGAAAAGAAGAGTCTCCAATATATACAAGGAAACTCTCCAATACACCCAAGAAGGGTCTCCAATATATATAAGGAAACTCTCCAATACACCAAAGAAGAGGCTCCAATATATACAAGGAAAGTCTGCAACACAGATAAGTCTGCAACACAGATGAGTCTGCAACACAGATAAGTCTGCAACACAGATAAGTCTGCAATATATACACAGAGAATCTCTGATGAAGAGGAACTCCGCTTTTCCCCGTTTCCGGAGCGCATGCAATACATCTGCGTCGGCGCATGCATACGACCGCAGTACGTGTGGACATACAAATCCAGACACATCCACAAATCTCCACACCGAAATTTTTTGATGAAGAGAGAGGTCCCTTCACAATTCCCTCGTCCCATACAAATGATGTCTTCAGGAAATGAGAATATACACAGGAGGATATAATAACAGCGAAAGTGCAAGCTACCGCAGCTACCGCAGCTACCGCAGCGTGCGCATGCAATTGTTCGAACACAGAGAAGTACACACGGGAGACAACAATGGAGAAAGGAGAGGTAATCTTCTCCTCTTCCTCCTCGTCGAACAGACAGACGGAGAGCATAGAAAGAGAAAGAATATCCATATTTTCCTACACATATATACATATACACGCGCATGCGTGTGGGTAGACATAGGCGACCCCATACGCATGCATGCATATACATACATATCAGAAGAGGGAGACATACAGAAAGAAGAAAAGGATGAAGGTGAAGAAAATAACTTCCTTCTTCCTCTCCTTGAATTAGAGAGACAGAGACAGAGACAGTACAGAAAGAGACAGAACATCAATATGCCCCACACACATATATATAGTAAACAAAGACAATCCCATACATACATACATACACACATACATACATACACACATACATACATACATATATACATATATATATATATGGGAGAAGAGAAAGATAAGCAGAAGGCAATGGGTGAAGTTGAGCAACCCAACTTTTTCTTCTTCGTCTCTTCCGGTGGACAAAAGGTTCATGTGGACAGGCAACATATCGACAGCAGCAATATCCCCGTACTCCCCAACGCATACATAGGCGCACTCAATGAATACGTCAAACCTCTTCATCCGCATATATGGAACGAGGGGAGAGAGCGAGAAAGATAGAGAGGGAGACACAGAGATTAATGACCATATATATATGATACACATACATATACATATATACAAAGAATATGGAAGAGTACACACACCTCTGTATTGAAAACAGCATATAATAAAGATATATAGATAGACAGATAGATAGATATAGATAGATAGATAGATAGATATAGAGAGGTAGATAGATATAGAGAGATAGATATAGAGAGATAGATATAGAGAGAAAGATAGATATAGAGAGATAGATAGATTAATAGATATAGATAGATATAGATATAGATAGATAGATATAGATAGATAGATAGATATGTATATATACACACGCACATATATATATATATATATATACACTGCTCTCAATACACACGCCACACGTGTGACGTATATGGAATGATATGTGTGGAATCTCTATACGTCTACACGTTTATGTATATATACATATATATATATGTGTGTATTTACGTGTGTATCTACGTGAAGAAATGACGTTTCTTGATGTATACACAAACACAAATGGTGGACCAGAGTGGACCCGCTTGCACCTGATGAAACAGTGAAGAAGTAAACGAATGCAGGTCCACACATCTATATACACGTATAAAATATATATACCCACCATACATATACGATATCAACACCCCCATCTAGATATGACAAAATAGAGACCCCCACACGAAGTAAACACACACGGCTATATGTATACAAATATATATATATATATGTATAGGTAAGTCTCATGGGAGAACAGCAGCATGCCCCTCTATAGGCGAATGTAAAAAGGTAGACAAACCCAGAGACAAATATAGATATATATATAGAGAGAGAGAAACACAAAGAAAGGTAGAGAATCACATACATATTTGTATACATATACATATACATAGGTGTATATATGATAAGTCTGATAGAACATCAATATGCCTCTCTTCCTCTCTCTCTCTATATATGCGTACACACATCAACAACCTTATATATAGAGAGAGAGCGATACAGGAAGAGAGACATAAAATATATATATACATATATGATTGATCTAAGAAAACATCAACATGCCCGTGTATAAACGAGTGTAGAGATCAACGCTCTTATACATATACATATATATATAGACATGTATACACCTATACAAATACACACATATACGTGCATGTGGATCAACATGTATACATATATATATATATATATGAAAGGGTCGTTTTGAAGAAGAAATTACCTTGTTGCGGAACTTTTGGCATGCGTTTTCTAAGTCTTCCTTTTCGATGTTGTGACGCTTCAAAACATCTCCTTCTGCGTTGTACAGCCGCTCCCGGAAGACTTGTTCCATGAGCATCGCTTCTACCTGCATTAGCACGCATCACGAAAAAGTGAGAATTCTTCACAGAAGAAAGAATTCTACACAAAACTCACATGCAGGAGACGGCAGCAGACACGAATGCACAGAGCGAGACACGGAGTCGAAGAAGATCCGCGCGGAGACAGAGAAGAAAAAAGAGAAAATGCGAGACGGGCGAGGGGGGGGGGGGATCGCAGATTCATACAAACGCAAACGTCCAACGGGAAGCGCATGCAAAGTAACATCCACAAACATCAAATTCCACTTCTCCCCCGCCCCATACAAACCTGCATATATTTCTATTCAAACAGCAAGACTACACACACACCGCCACTCATATATATACACATAGGGACACCCACATAAATGTTGAGGTATACATACATACATACATATATATATATATATATATTCATATATAGATGTTTATGAAAGCATACATAAACGTTGAGATGTGTACATATATATATATATAGATGGATATACACATACGTTGAGGTTTACCTACATATATATATATATATATATATATGTAGACAGGTAGATATATATTTAGATACATATATATAGATATAGATATAGACACAGATGAAATACAGATATACGCACATACATATATAGATACAGACGTAGATATAGATATACACAGATATAGGCATAGATACATACAGATATATATATATCGATGCAGCTATAGACACAGGCATATGTATATACATATGTGTATATATAGAGACTCGCGATTATCTATGTGCCTTGAGATATATATACATATACATATAGAGAGAGAGATAGATAGATAGACGTATATAGACAGATAGACAGAGAGAGAGATAGGTAGAAATATAGATATGGACAAACAGATATATAGACAGGTAGACAGATATAGGTAAATATAGTTATATACATATGTGTACATATCGAATAATGAATACTTACATAAGTTGAAAGACATTCAGATATATATACATACATACTCGTGGATATACACATACATATATATATATATATGTATATATGTATACGCATGTATATATACGTACATGAATACCTATAGAGAGAGGTAGAGAATCACATATAACCGCGGATATATGCATATGTTGATACATGCATGCATGTGTATATGTATGTATGTATATATATGTATATACGTATGTATGTAGAGAGAGAGAATGGGAAATGTAGACACGTTGAGAACATGAACAGAGGCATATGAAGGAAAGCAGGGGAGCTGCTGACGTCGCCACAGCGCAGCGGCCCCCTGCGAACGGCGTCCACATATATACGCATGCGTGTGCGAGCCTCTTATATGAATAGTCTCTCTTGCTGCTCCCCATGTCTGAATAGGCGTGAACTTCTTCTTTTTCTGCGGAAGCAGCAGACATTTCTCGCGACGCGGTGAGGAGACACCCGAGGAGACAGAGACACGCAGATATCCCCTGCAGCAAAAACAGCAGCGCCGGTGTGGGGAAGGGCCGGCCCCCCGCACATGCGCAGAGACTGCATGCAGCACACACATATGTCGGGTGGGGTTTCAAGGAGACACCTCTGCAATGCGAAGTCATTGGCACGAGGATGAAGAGGAGCAGCAGAAGAGCAAAAGGCGCCATTTATGTCTCTGAAAAGGGTTTTGGCTTCTCTCTCTTCGTCTCTCCTGCAGCAGCCGCAACCCCGATACGGCGGTGAGAAGAGTGATGCAGTTTTTACGGAAGCCAACATTTTCTCTCTTCCTCAGTCGTGCTGCAGCACATCTACGAGAACAGCTTCCCAAAAGAACTACGAACTTCCGATTTCCTCCTTCGTCCTTTCGAAGCCGTCGACCATCCCCCCTTCAAATCTCGTGCAGGTGTTACGCTTCCCACGACCGCAACGCCCTCAAGCGCAGAGGAGAAGAATAGTCACCTGCTCCTTCGTCGGCGCTTCTCCCTGTTGAAAGGAGTGATTCTGAACTGCCTGTGCCACACTACGCGCGACCCTGAGCAGCAGCACCAGCACCATCACCAGCAGCACCACCACCATCACCAGCAGCACCACCACCAGCCGCAGCACCACCACCAGCAGCAGCAACACCAGCAGCAGCAGCACCACCACCAGCAGCACCACCACCAGCAGCACCAGCCGCAGCACCACCACCAGCCGCAGCACCACCACCAGCAGCAGCACCACCACCAGCAGCAGCAACACCAGCAGCAGCAGCAGCACCAGCAGCAGCAGCACAAACAGCAGAACGTGGACTGAGATGAGACAGGGGCATCGATGCATTTGAGACGAATCACACCCGCGCATGAGTGGCTCCTGCTAAGGAAAAGAAGAGGGAGATCTTCCCTTTTTCTTCCGTTCCACTCTCTCCCTCTCCATCTCTCTTTCTTCACACAGAAATACGTGTATACAAAAGGCCCGTATACACATACAGGGATGCACACATGTACTCATATACATGTGTATATATATATATATATAGAGAGAGAGAGAGAGATACGTACGCAGGCAGGTAGATATATATATATGTACTCGCATACACACATAAAGATCTGCAAGCTTGTTTTGATATACAGATATATGTATACATATATATGAAGATAGTTGTGAAGGCATACATACAGGCGTGTACTGATATACAAATTATACGCACATATGTGAAGATAAGTGTGGGGGCATATACGCAGATGTATGGGCATCCTCTGTTTAGCTAACACAGGCGCAGTAAGAGAGAGACACCAGCAGCGACGTATTTACGGAGGTGCTGCTGCTGCATGCGGAGAATCGCACAGCGGCAGCACGAGGCCTGAAGTTCGTGTGCTGCAGCTGTTTTGTTCCCCCACACGTACGGGCTGTACGTACACTGCAGAAAACACAAATGGTCTGCTGCGCTCCAAAAAAGGAGGAAAAGCGTCGAGGTAGAACCCGTGCCTTCAATGCCTGTCAAAGCAGAGGGAAGGAGCGTGCAGTTAAACACCTCTTCCTCTCCCTTTCTGTCTCTGTCTCCACGTGTACTTGTGCGTCTCTCCCTGTCCTCCTCTTCCTGTCTCCCTGTCTCCCCCTTTCCGTCTCCCTGTATCTCTCCTTCTGTCCCTGTCTCCCTCTTCCTGTCTCCCTCTTCCTGTCTCCCTGCCCCTCTCCTCCTGTCTCCCCGCGTACCTGTCTCCCTCCCTGTCTCTCTCTCCTTCTATCTCCCTGTCCCTCTCTTTCCGTCTCCCCGTCTCCCCCCTTCTGTCTCCCTGTCTCTCTCTTATCCTGCCTCACTGTCTCTATCTTCCTGTCTCCCTGTCTCTCTCTTCCTGTCTCCTCTTTCTGTCTCCCCGCGTCCCTGTCTCTCGCTCTGTCCCTCTCTTCCTGTCTCCCTTTCCCTCTCTTTATGTCTCCCTGTCTCTCTCCTTCTGTCTCCCTGTGTCTCCCCTCCTGTCTCCCTGTCTCTGTCTCCCTGTCTGCCTCTATATGTCTTCCTGTGTCTCCCCTCCTGTCTCCCCGCGTACCTGTCTCTCTCCCCGTCTCTCTGTTTCCGTCTCCCCGTCTCTCTCCCCCAGTCCCCCTGTCTCCCTCCATGTCTCCTTGTCTCTCTCTTCCTGTCTCCTTCCCTCCCTTCCTGTCTCCCTCCTCTCTTCCTGCCTCCCTGTCTCCCTCTTCCCGTCTCCCCGCGTATCTGCCTCTCTCCCTGTCTCTCTTTCCCTATCTCTGTCCCTCTCTTTATGTCTCCCTCCTTCCGTCTCCCTGTCTCCCTCCCTCTCTCCCCGCGTATCTGTCTCTCCCCCTGTCTCTCTCTCCTTTTCTCTCCCTCTGTTTCTTCTCCCTGTCTCTCTCTTCTCTCTGTCTCGCGCTCATTCGCTTCATGTCTCTCTCTCTTCTGTGCCTGCGTATGTGAGTCCTACTATTTGCACACATATATATATACACATACAACTCTCTATGTCTTTATGTATTTGAATCACCTATATATATATATGTACACATGAGTATGTATGCAAAGTTCATGCCTGCTGGAAAATGTAACGGTGTTATACGCTCTGTCTCGTCGGCTGTGGGGCGCCGTGAATGACGTCGGTCGTTGCAGAGAGAGAGACAGCAGCAGCAGAGAAGCCCTGCAGGTGGGCGGAGAGAAATGCACCTCCTCGCTCGAATTCCCCGTTTTTCGTCATCCTCCACCCTGCAGGAGACTCCCCTCCACTACACGAGAGACACAACACCAGCACTACACGAAAATTGCCCGCCCTTTTCCCCCCCCCTACATACTCACACATGCGCTTCTCTGCAGATGCTGCGCAACCCGCGCAACCTCTACACCTCCCAGCGCCTTCTCCCCTAATTCACAGGGCTATCCATATACAACTCCACGCACATACACCAATATATATGTATATATATAAACAGCTATGTAAATATATACATGTATATGCACATAGAGGTACAAATATCTACACATATATATACTACGTAGCTACAACATCTACGTATGCCAGCCCGTTCATCCGACAGGTAATTCATACGACTGTACAAATATACAACTTTGACCATATACATATACGTACAGCTATGTCAATATGTATATCTATACGCATGTATATACGCACTACATATACATATATATATATATGTACCACATAGTTACGTACATGTGTACATACACGTATATATATATGTATTTCGTCAAATATAGGTATATATACCGACATACGTGTCCATCTCTAGTTGTATACGGATATCCATATTCAAATGTTATAGATACATATTTATATATAGAGAGAGATAGATATAGACATATAACATATACCTATATAACATATATCCATATAACATATATCCATATAACATGTATATATTATATTGTATATATAGTGGGTGCGGATATTAACGCATGCAGAGCCTGTAGAAGTACTTTGGCGTATACTGGCCCTCGACGTAGTCAAGTTACAGAAGTCCAAGCTTTGCAAGTGTGTTGAGTCTTTATTTGCTGTTGTGGGCATCTACATACATATGCATGCCTACACAATGACTGCCTATAACAGCAGATACCTAGAAGAACATATAGAAGTATACACATATATATGCATGCGACGATGAATATATGTACACATCCACACACGCACAGACACAGGGATAAGATAGCGGGTATGTGAAGAGATTTTCTGTGTCTTCTGCGTACTGAGCGAGTTCCGTGAAGACGCAGAAAAAGGCCTCTGTCATTTCTCTCATCACTTGCTGGGTCGTCGGCTCGTCGAGGGCTACCGCCGCTCTTCCCCTTTTCTTTTCCCCCAGCTGCAGGCACGAGCACACCGCCGCAAGACCTCTGTTGCTCGTTAAACACCAGACGGCTGCTGCTGCTGCCGCCAACACGGCGCCCGAAAGCAGCTGCGTCCTTCTCTCTGTTGAAACGCATGCTCCCATCTTGTCTGTGGGGTGCGGGTTGCTCAGCTGCGCGACTCTTGCTGTTGCTACTGCTGTTGCCCCCTCGCCTCATGCCCTTCTTCTCTTCCCCAACCCCCTTGCTCCTGCTCCTGCGGCTGTCCTGCTCCTGCTCCCCTGCTTCACGCGCTTCTTCTCTTCCCCACCCCCCTGCTGCTGCTCGTGCTGCTGCTCCTGTTGTCGCTGCTGCTGTTGCTGCTGCCGCTGCTGGTGTTGCTGTTGCCCTCGCCGCTTCGCCTCCTGCTGCTGCCGGGGCTGCTGCTGTGTCCCTGGTTGTCGCTGCGCTTCCTTCACCCGAAGAAGACGCTGCCGTTGCTGCTGCTGCCGCGGCGACTCCTTCCGCTGCTCCCCAAGAAGACGCTACTGCTGCGGCCGCGGCTGCTCGTGCTCCTCCTGCTGCTGTCGCATTCGCGCTGCTGCGTCAGAAGTGGTTGGTGCTGCTCTACTGCTGCGCACACATACGTTGCTGCGGCTGCTGCTCCTGCGCGGAGGACTCTGCCGGGACTTGCTGCGGAAGTTGCTGCTGCTTCTAACCAGTTGCTGCACCTCGTAAAGCGGCGGTGCCCTGTTGCAGCTGCTTCTTCTTTCGGCAAGCCGCTACTGTGAGTCGCCAGCACTGTTAGCGGCTGTGTTACGACAGCAGATGTCTCACTTCTCCACTTGAACAAATGCTGCTGCTGCTAAAATATGGTGCTGCTGCAAACACCCTGCCCCTGCTGTAAAAATTGCTGCCGCTGCTCCTGCTGTAAAAACTACCTGTTAAAAGTGCTGCCGCTGCTGTTGAAGCTGCTGCATCTGCTGTAAGAACCGCTGCCGATGCTATGAAAATTGCTTGTGCTGCTTTTGAAAAACTGCCGCTGCTGCCGTAGAAGCTGCAGCAGTTGCTGCAGTGAGTAGATGTCGAAGGCTTCTCGACAGCATATATTGAAGTGCCGCAGCAGGCCGCGCAGCAAAAGCCACCCCTCCTGCTGCAGCAGGCTAACAAGTCTTCTCTGGCAGTAACTGGTGGTAGTGCTCCCGTTGCAGCCGCTGCAGGCAGCGTACACATGTATTGCTGCAGTCTCTCTGCCTCTCTGACTACTGCGTAGCACTGTTACTGCGCGCATGCCGCGAGGAAGGTAGAAATGCTGTGTGGAGCAGCAGCAGCAGGAACGTTAGCGGCGCAGCGGATGACTGAAAAAAGAAAGAACGATCAAAAGAGGACTCTTCGAAAAAGGTCGTTTCACGCAAAATAAAAGACGCTTTCAAGAAATGCTGCCGCATGCTCCTGTGCAAGAGAAGAACAACAGTCTCTCTCCTTCTTCGCTGTTACTGCTGCTATTCCGCCGCAGCGGTAGCACCTAACAAATCGAAGTAAACCGGACGTGGAGTTGCTGCTGCAGCGCAAAGAGACAACTAGACGTTGGCGCGGCTGCTGCTGTTGCTGACAGGTAGCAGGGTGTGGCCACGTGGGCGACAGGCTGCTGCTGCAGCAGGCTACGACAAGAAGTTCGCCAAGGAGCGAAGAAGAAAGCAGCAGGGGACGGTGGGAGAGGCGGCAGACTTCGACAGAGGCGGCACTCGCACTCCTTCTGCAGCACACCGACAACTTTCCTACATGAAAAGAGTCGGACTGCTCAACAGCGGCAGCTCGACCGTCCCAAGGTGGCTGCAACACGGAGCGAGGAGAAGAAAAAGAAGCTCTGGCCGGAGGAGACCGGGGAAACAGTGTTCCCGCGGAGAGTAAATCTTGCTGGTAGTCGAGTCACCAGCTCTGCCGCTGCAGCAGTTAGGAAGACCCTACTTTCAATTAAGACGGACGTCTTCCACTGCTGCAAGGGAAGCAGAGCTCTTCAGTCTACAGTGAGTTCACCGCTCTTCGTTCTCTGTAGGGGAAGATCGAGCTTTCTTCTGTGCCAGCGGGCGAAAAAGGCAGCAGCTGTCGGGTCGCGGGGGAGAATTCCAGCAGACGGCGGCGGTGTACGGAGAGGAGGCTACCGAGAAAAGATTGACGGAAAAGAAAGAAGAGGAAGAATCAGTTGAAAGGCAATGACTACGAAGAAGAAGCCGTCGAAGGAAAAGACGGGGCTATCAGAGACACGGAGAGGAAGGAGAGACGGCTGCGGGGAAGAGTCTTGAGAGAAATTACCCCTGGGGGCCGAGGGCGGGAGAACAGCCGGAAAGCAGGGAGGAAAATGCCTATACACGCGGGAGGAAGAACACAGAGGCTGGAGACGCTAAAAGGACCCAGGGAAACTGAGGGAAAATACATGCAAACATATACAAGCACGAAGGTGCTGCATACTAGAATGTATTTTTTGAACGATGACGCGCTCTCCCACATGACGTAGCGACGGTCGAGAATTCGGGGTGGTCGAAACTTCGGGATCTCTTGGGATGTCGATTGACATTCAGACAGATGGGTCACTAAAACGCATGTACATGCAGAAAAGTCGATCTCGGACAAAGCACACACACCCCCCCAGCTGCCGTCGATCCTCATCAGCAGCTGCTGCAGCACGGGAACAGGTGCAGCAGCAGCTGCAGCAGCAGGAGCAACCGCAGGAGTGCCAGCCACACCAGCAACAGGAGCACCGGCGAGAGCCAGCACAGCAAAAGCTCCAGCCCTGGCAGCAGCAGCAGCAGCAGCAGTAGCAGCTACTGTAGGAGAAGTAGCAGTGGCACAGCAGGAGCAGGAGAAGTAACAACAAGGGCAACAGCAAGAAAAACGACTGCAGCAGGATCCAGTCGCGGCGGGATGCAGCACCATTAGTGGCAGGCAGCAGCTGCGCACGACCGCGACAGGCAGGAGAGGCACCAGGACACGAAATAGCAACAGCAGCAGTTTTAGGAGCAGAACACCAAGTAGCGGAGGCAGCAAACAAAGTGCCGCCAGCAACAGGTGCAGCAGGAACGGCGCTGGTTGCACGAGCAATAGCAGGTTGCACACAACAGCGGCAGCAGGCGCACAGCAGTGAGAGCGGCAGAAGACACAAGAGACCAAATGCAGCAACAAGAGTCACTGCGGCAGCAGCAGGAGCAGACAGCAGTAGCCAACAAGTGTAGACAAAGACAGATCAGTTGCACGTCCCCCACACGGAAGTAGGTTCTCCTCGGTCTATGCCGTTTTATCGCTACTGTGGCTGTGCTAGTGAAGCTATATGGAAGAACGTGCTAGCATGCCCGAGGGCCTGCCAGGAAATAACAGATGTAGGGATACTTTCGAACCAGTCTTCAACAGGTGTGCAGCAGCCATGCACAGAAGCAACACAAGGAAAAGGAGCAGCAGCTCGTGTGCAGTGGCAGCAGCAGCCGCGGCAGCAGCCGGAAGAGCAGCAGCCGGAAGGGCAGCTGCCGCACATGGTTTCTAGCACTCGATATGGAGGAATTACAGGGCTTGGAGAAGAAATCGTGGTAGTAGAGAGACACGCGACGGGGCTGCACGTGGCGGAACTGGAACAAAGTTGACTTCAGGAGGCTACTGCCCAAATAGGGACAACCGAGAAGAATCAAGGAGCAGCTCGCATCGCTACGGCCTTGCTCCGGTCACGGGGCCGCGTGACCTACCGCCAGTTTTACTATTTTTACGGTATGTATTACGACTGTAGTGTACCACATATGCATACAAATATATAAAGGATATATCCGTATATGTGTGGTTGCTCACTTTGCAGTGTAGCATGGGAAGACTGTCGGCGTACGACACACCAGAGGGCGTGTGTACTGGCGTGTATGTACGTACATATTTATTTAGCTGTTCTGAAAACACCTGTGTATCTTCGGCTCACAGGAAATTTCCGTGGCACAGTTGCTTAATTGTTAACCAGTTGGTAGTTGTATTGGCAATATTATATTCAATATGAGAGGTTCGTGTTGTTGCCCACACTCGACCACACAGCGCTCCTAAAGAGGGAATGCCATTACCGACGGGCTTTCGCCTCAGTTGCGTTTGTTCGTGCTTTCCTCACTGGTGTATTTCCTCGTGCTGTTGTGTCCCTCCTACGGATGTTTTCCTTGCTGCCGGTTTATGTGGTGTTGCTTCTGTGACTACTGAAGCTGCTGCTTTGCTGCTGAAGCAACTGTCGTATCTTTTAGGATTGCTATTGCTGGACGTTGTGCTGCTTCCTGTGCCGCTGTTGCATCTGAAAAGGGAAAACCGACAGAGCGGCAGCGAGGCAGATCTCCTATTACGCGGGTATATCGTAAAGCAAGGCAACACATCACCGCTCTGGTGTGTGTATTTTGACATGTGTATACGGAAGTGTGAGCACATACACATGGAGCAGTGCAGACTGCTGTGCACGAAAGTTGGCACGTCAAAAGCAGCGACTGTAAGGATGAAACACTGAGAGCCGCTATCAGAAAGAGCCAAACGCAGCAACAGAGTGAAGTTTGCTTCCCCGGTACGTGCAAAACATCAGTTCACTTGTGTGGATACAAGAATGACTCTACATACGTATGTGGTGCAAGAATAAATAAAAAGCAACCTGCACCGAAGAAACTCGCGTTCTGAAGGTGGGCAGTCGTCGTGAATCAAATTCTCAAATTTTCCGGGTATAGATGTATGCATTGTTAATACCCCCCCGCTTCACCACACTCAGCATCAGCGCACATACGTGCGTATGTATATCTGTGCATATATTTACGTAGGAATATACCAGTAGATATACGGGGAGAATGAAATCCAAAAGAATTTCCGCTGGTACCGCGTTTCTTCTCCTGTCTCTGCGAAACTGAACGGCAAACCCCCGGCTTTCTGGGACAGTTCACACGCAGTAAGTGAGTTTGTTCCTGTTCACACACACCTGCACATAAATCCTCCCGCATACGAAAGAAGAACGGTGCAAAGTCGTTTGGTGCAGCCCCCCGTCTTTTGATATTGAAACAAGAGAAGGCGGCCCGTGTGTTTCGATTTCTCTCTTCTTCTCTCGCTCTGTCTCTCACTCTGTCTCTCCCTCTGCGCGAACACCTCTGTCCTTGCATAGCTGGATAGATTTTGCAAGACGTCGCGGTCCCGTGTTCACGTGCCCTAGGCGCTCGACTGTCTCCGACAGCGGAGTAAAACGCAACAAGCTGAGGGACTGCAGGGAAAGAAAACAAATTCGCAAGGTGGTAGTGAGCGGAAGGCGACACATGCTCATACATTGAGAAGTCGTTCAAATTTGGCCTTATGAAGTTGCAGTGCTCCACAATGCATTAATTTTCAAGCAGCTCTAGACCGTTTGTGTCCAAGAGCACGAAAACATCAGGCGGCAGCAACGTAGCTGGAAGCCACACCGATGCAGCGATAACCCTTCTGCACGAAAGGTTTCCCTGAGTGGGAATGAGTTCATTATTGAATATGAGTGTCTTTATTAGTGTATACCGGAAGTAGCCGTTTTGCTGGGGAAGGAGTTACCGCCTTCCGAACTATTGCAGCTTTCCTTGAGTCTATCAAGGGAAGACCGTCCTCACTCTTGCGCTTCTGCTTGAGCAGACGCTACAGCAAAGTGCTTCCGCCACTAGGCGAGGACTTCGAATTGATGTACTCTGCACTCCTGAAGAAGGTATGCAAAAAGTCCGGGAAATCCGTATGGAACAATAGTCAAAACGTCATGTGAAGGGCTGTTTGTCTGGTGACGCCCGCTGCCGGATAAAGTGTTCAAGAAGAAGCTCTCTTAAGGCGGTGTCGTCGACAAGTGAGTACGCTGCGTAATACCACTGCGGGGAGGCCAGTTGACGCACACAACGGTAGGGGGTCAGAAAACACGAGTGAAACGCAGTTCGGCGTGTGTCGTGTGAAAGCAAGTGACCTGTCTCCACGTTTGAAAAGAAACACCTCCAACCCGCAAGGCAGTGAAAAAACTGGCGCGCCGCTCGTGGTAGGCCTACAACGCTCGTGGTAGGCCTACAACATGAAACTGGTTTCAAGTCGTCTAGTGGGAAGACATTACCGTAGAGGCAGAGGCAGAAGCAAGTGAAAGAAACAAGCCAGTTCTTCCCAGCGTGACGACAGGCGCAGGACTTTGCCTATTTGTGTGGGTTTCATTCACTATTCTATGCACGTCTGCAGGCAAACAGCATAGTACACGAATGTTGGCAGTTCGTTGATGGTTGTGAGGCTACAGGAACGCGTGCAAGTGGGTCGTTTCACAAATGTCCCTGCAGATGATCCGTATTGTTGCACCTCAAGAAAACTCGAGCTCCCGTGCTGCTGCAAAATGCTGCAGCGGACGCACGGCGAGGCAGGTGGCCGCGTCGAATCGAGTGAGACTCCGGGGAAGACACACGTGCATCCAGTCCGCGAAGCAGGCACTCAAAGCTTAATGCAACGAAGAGAACAGCTGGATGCAAGTGAGTTCTGTGTTTGCTAGAAGACAACGCTGTCAGATACCGTGCGGTCCACCCTTCCCGTGTGCCGACGCTTCCACCAGATTGTCCTTTGAAGGTCAGAAAACAGAATTGCACGTCTACACTCTTCAACCAAATTATTTCCTACAAGCGAAACTGTACACTCTTCAGTCGAATTTTCTACTGAAAATCAGACCGCAGAAGTAGATGTTTCCACTCGTCAGTCAAACCCTTTTCTTGAGTTCAGACTGCAGAACTGCACTTGAACGTGAATCGTACAGTTGTGAGTCACGAGACTATGTGCCTCTCCAGCTTTTTCAGGAGGACCAAAACACACATATGCACAGGCAGCTGTGTGCATAATATATGTATATATATATGTATCTATATATATGTATTTATAGCCGCGACGAAAGCAACAGCAGGATGCCACCGCATGTCGTGTCAAATCCTACACGTCTCAGAAGCCTTGCAATAACTACACAGAAGTGACTAGTACTAATGGGACCAAACCCTGCGTCCAAACAGTGTCTGCTCTACTGGTCAGGCTTGTTCGTGTGACGAGTGCAAAAGAACACGACGTGTTCACATCAGCTGTAGTGAAGGAAGACATCAATTCAAAGTGCGCCAGTGCGCTCCAACGCTGTTTCGCAGCCTGTGCTGCTACGACTGCAACGGAGAAGGTGGTCTCTTTCAAAAGGCTGGGTGCCCACACTAGACCAGCAGAGAATAAGACATCAACCATATAGGCTTCTCCGCTTCTACGCTGTTGCGCAACACGCTGGCGAAGGAGAGGTCGCTATCGATGGGAAAAGTTATTACTGCAGCGCGATCTGAGGGAGCTCTGGGCGCGCGCTGCCTGCGCCCAGCATTCCTCCTTCGCTTGACGTCCCGAGGGCGCGTCTTTAGACATCAGGCGGTCCTCTCCATTTGAAATCATATACAAGTACATGGGTGTTGGGCACCATTGACTTTGTACAGAAGTTCTTGCATAGACGAAAGCATCGTTTCTATTATTCGAGAGCTTTTGTCAGCAGCTCAGAGGAGTTCTTTTACCAACTTTATCCTATATAATTTAGTGTGGGGGTAATACGAATAAAACAACAACGCACCCGCGACGGGCTGCAGCCTTCTCCAAACTTCGTGGGCAGTAACGGTGTGTTACGCATGCATATTTGCTTCCCCGCGACGAACGACTCGCAGGATTTTCGCTGCAGCAGTTCTTTCTTTGTTTGTATGGAAGCTGCCACAGCACCGTCGCCCTGCCAAGCTGCCATAACCCCCAGTCGCGATATGAAGAGACGTCAGACAAGTACTGCAACTGCTTTGAATAAGGGCCAAGAAACGCCGCCATTCGAGTGACGCTTAACTTGTTGCCGCTGTCGAAATGATCTCGTGCCTAAGTCAAATTATTCCTCTGCGTGAGGGCCTTCTGACGCTACGAACACGTCTGCCACAGACTGCATCAGCTGCCTCACTCTATCCACTTCACTTGCTGCCACCGTATCCCCAGATGCCGGTGCAGCAGCCGAGAGAAGAGCGTCGCTGCATTCCTCAAATTCTGTATCCAGCAGAGCCAGACAGTCCAACGCCGTCGTTGCGGCGCCAGTCGTCTCTCGCCTCTTGCGAGCAGCAACAGTAGCACCAGAACAACTGGCAGCAGAGTCAGCAGCTGCAGCAGCAGCCGTAGGGGTAGCAGCAACATTCGCAGCACCAGCCGCAGTGACTCTGCCATCGGAGAAAGAAGCAACAGCAGCCAAAGCAGTGCGAGCAGCAACAGCAGGAGGAGAGCCTATCACAGCGACAGTAGCAGCAGGAGGAATGCGACCAGCAGCAACAGCCGCAGCAGCGCCGTCCGTACCGTCGGCAGCAGACGCACGCACTCCACCATTCGACGGAAAGCTGATAGCGGCGGCAGCATGGGTCAATGCCAGAGGATCAGCAGCAGCAGCAGCGACAATCGCTGGGAGTTCCCTAGAAGAAGTGTAAGTGTCTGTGTGTTTTCGTCGCTTGACGAATCTTACGTCGTCGTCCTGCAGGGTTGGCTTCCTTGATCTGCTAGCAAGGCAGTTCTCTAGTTCGTTGATAATACTATCTGTGACCTCTTCCCCGTGCGGACTCGTATACCGGTGGCCATACATAGCAGAGTTGTCGTGAGCGACAAGTGGCCGTGCGTCTCCGTTGGGAACCGCCTGTGCTCCTACACCACGTGGAGCTAGTCCTGCTGCTGTTGCTGCTGCTGTCTCTCTCGCTTCTTCCGCGTCGTTATCTGCCCCCCAGTCGTCAAATTCTTCTCCCGAAGATAGAGAAAAGTCGCTATCACTGCTTTCTTCGTCCTCCTTTTCCTCCTCGTCATTTTTCTCCTGCCGCTTCCGACTTTCCGCAGCAGCACCAGGAAGGAGGGGAGGCCGCAGCTGCGGCTTTGCGGTGCTGCAGGCGTCTGTTGATCGCTTCGTTCCTGCGTCAGCTTTCCCTTTTCTCTCTGAGGCCACCTTGCGCAGCTGCTGCTGCTGTGTCACCAGGGCGTTGCTTGCAGCAACTTCTTCTACTTCGGAAGATTCATCCATTTGTTCTTCTTTTGCTTCTTCACTCGGCGACGCCGCCTGCTCTTCTACAGACGACTTCTTTCTGCGTCTCTCCTCATCTGTGTCTTTGGCTTCCTTATCTTTTTCCTCTCCTCCTTCTTCGACGTCTTCTGCAACGTCGCTTTCTCTGCTGTCGCTACCTTCTCCTCTCTCCCTCGTGCTGCTTCTCTTCTTATTTGTCTGCTGTACACCCCACACATTTCCCTCGTCCGTCGTATCTTCTCCTCTACCATCCGAATCCTCTGCAGTCCCTTCTCCCCCAGCACTCTCTCGCTGCTGCTGCTGCTGCTCTCTCCCTCTGCTGCTGCTCTCTCTCCGACGCCCCGTCTCCTTTACACCTCTTTCCTCTTCTTCTTCTTCTTCGTCGTCGTCATCGTCTTCTTCTTCTTTTCTTCTTCTCCGCCTCTCCAACTTCATTTTCTTCTTCTTGTGTTTGTTCCGCCGACCTAGTCGCTGCTCCTCCTCCCTCTCCTCCTCCTCCTCAACTTCCTGCGGCTCCGGCACTGCCTTCTGCCGCGCAGCACGGGCCTGCTGCCGCTGCTGCTCCTCCTCCTCCGCCTCCAGGGCCGCACGCATGAGCAGCAGCTCCCCTCTGACGCCCGCTGCTGTGTGAAAAAGAGGACGCGTAAGAACGAGTTCAAGTATCGTCAGCTGCTTCTGCAGCCAGCTGACCGGCAGCTTCTCTTCCGCAGCTGACCAGAGCCACTCCCGGTTGCTCGTTCCTTCTACCGGTCTGCCTCCCAGCGCTGCGCAGACCCACAGGCCTGCCTCTACACACGGCAGAGTCCTTTGCAGCACGTATGGGGCACTCGCAGCAGCAGCAGCAGAGGGCCAGCAGCAGTCTTCTTCTTCTTCACGCCCCAACCTCGGTGTAGCAGCCGACTTCTGCGGTGGCTCGAGCCCGCTCGCTTCCTCTTCGGTTCCTCCCGACGCCACCAGCAGCAAGTGAGGATAGATCCTTCGGCGTTTCTCCTGTCTCTTCTTCTTCCGCATCAGCGGCGCGCGCCTCCTGCCGTGTCCCCCCTCCTCTCCACTGCTTCTGCTACTGCTGCTAGAGTGCTGCTCTGCTCCTCCTGTCCTTTCTTCCTCTTCTTGTCCTTCTCCTTCCTTCCGCATATTGTGGAAAGCAGCTGCCTCTCGTCTTCTTGCATTCCACCGCCGCAGGCAGTGCAGCAGCCGCTGCAACGGCAGGTCGCCCTGCAGCAGTTCTCTGTTCACTTCTGCTGCTTCAATAAACTCTCTCCATAGCAGTAGTTTCTCCACCAAAATGACGCGCTGCTTCGTACTGGGACGCTCCGGCTGCTGGGGAACTCTCTGGCTTGCAGCAAGGACGCGTTCTCTTCGCTCACCTTCAGGATCGTCTGCTGCTCCCGCCGCTGCTGCGTCTTCCTTCCCTTCGCTATTCTTTCTTCGAGCTCTGTAGCGGGGGTCCTGTCTGTGTTTCTCTCTCCTCCGCCGTCTGTGGTGCGTTGTCCTGCTGTCAGCCACACGACCCCAGGCCGCCGTGCGGCCAGCAAATCCTCTGCTGCTGCTCCTGCGGCCGTCCCATGTGCATTCCCCGCTGCTGCTGCTGCCTTCCCCTCCGCTTCCTCTCCTCTCTTCTGCTCCCTCTGCCCGCTGCCGTCTCTCTCGTCCGGCTGCTGCTTCTGCTGCAAAGACGCGGTGTCTTTCTCCTCGAGACCGACCGCCGCCAACAGCAGCAACACGCGTTCTTCCCTGCACCAGCGCCTCAAGCGACTGGCAACAGAAACGAGGTAGAGAGAAAACAGCGGGCGGGAACAAGGAGAATAATAAGAAGAAAGAAACACGGAAGACGGTCCGCAGCCGAAGGCACATACTTGCTCACAAACGCACACAAACAGGTGTATGTATACACACATAGGTACATGCGTACATACACACATATATTCACACATATATATAAATACACACATGCAGAAGTGCTCACATACATATATACGTACATATGAATGCATATACATTTACGAGCTCATACGTACATACATAGATATATACGCACATACAAATATATATACGTAGATGCACACCTACGTACATGTACACACCTACACACATATATGTCTACATATACGGGTATATACATAAACGCATACGTACGTACATACACCTATACGTATATACATATACATATGCAGATATATATTTATATCCGTAGACGCACACGTACATAAGTTCACATACCCACACAATATATGTGCATATGGTATATCCATATGCATATAGGGATATATACGTACGTTGATCGACACGGGCAGCTCCGAACATATACGTGTGCATACGTCCGCACACGTACATATATATACATATATATGAGTATATAAATATATGTAAGTATTTACATACATATGTATATACCTGTATACGCACTACTTTTCTCCCTTCTCTTCCGCTGTCACAGACGCAGGCAAAAATATATATATATATATATGTGGCAGGCAGAAACGATAGTGTGTGCATACGTAGTATCTACGTATATACATAAAAGAAGAAGACAGTATATTTCCGAGTAGCGTCTACTTCTATGCATATACACACATACATATAGATATATACACATATGTAGGTGCACCTGAGAAGGAGGGAATTAGAGTATTTGTGAAAGACAGAGCAGAGTGCGGCAGTTGAATAGAAGTTTTGGGCTGCACCGGGGGACGTTTGATCGCAGAGTGTACCACAGACAACACCCCGAGATCTGTCACAATGAAGAAGACGTATATTACCCTTTCATAAACATATAGTGCAGCAAGTCGACCTCTCCGTCTATCTCTATACCTATTTAAATATACGCAGCTTGCTTCCTACGGATACGTCTACCATATAAGCTTCTGTACTCACACTTGTATGAGTTGCACATATCTACCTTCCCCTCCTTCTCTCTCTATGTATATCTATCTGTCTGTATCTGTCTATCTGGTTATATCTGTCTGCACCCATATCTATCCATATTTGGAGCTATCTATCTGTATGCATGCGTGTATATCTTTATTGATCGACTTATGTCTGTTTGTTTATCTATATCCATGTGTGTCTATCCATCCTTCTACATCTCTCTATATCTATGTCTGTAGCTATCTATCTCTATCTGTGTCTAACTACCATCTCTACCTATGTCTATCCATCTTCATCTGTATCTGTCTATATCTATATCAACCGGTCTATACCCGTGTCCACTATCAACCAAATCATCTATCTATCTACCCTGACCTATTTAACGATATCTCTTTACCTACCTCTATTTACGTGCATCTATTTAGCTATCTATACCTATCTGTCTATCCACCCATATTCATCTATCTATCGATATCTATACCTACCTATCTATGTCCATGTCTGTCTATATCTATCTATCTATTTGTTCATACGTATATATATCTATATCTACCTATACCCATATCTATCTATCTGCATGTATTTCTATACCTGTCTTCCCACACCTATCTAGCTATATCTCTCTGTCTATATGTATATCTATCTATATGTCTGTGTACCTCTCTGTCTAGACAAGTATGTACACACAACGACAGATATATATACTATCTGAGTAGATACGGGCAACTGCATTTGTTTGCCAAACGAAGAAATAAGTGGCCTCTTCCTTCCCATGAAAGTTCCCCCGGCCGTCTCTCCATCTCGCTATACCTATCCAGATGCATGTCTACATATCTAATGCATGCCTACTTGTATTTATTCATATATATATATATATATGCAGTGTGTTTGTGTCCGTACATATGTATCTATATGTAATGTATGTATATGTATACGTATGCATGTATGTATGCGTATGTATGTATGTTTGTGTATGTGTGTATATGTGTATGTGACTTTGTGTCTGTATGTATGTTCATGTATGTATGTGTATGCACGTACTTATATATGTATTTATATGTACGTACCCGTGTGTATGTATACGTGTGTGTGTACGTACGTCCGCATGCATGTATTTATATATATGCACATGTGCGTATGTATTTGTATGTACGTCTATGTGTGTTTTTATTGGGTGTGCATGTATATGTGTGCATATACGTATGCATGCATTTGTGTGTGTGTGTGTGTGTACATACATACACACATGCACGCATATATACATACGTTGTGCAGATGGAATTTACAGACTTCTTCGTATGAATAGAGCGCTAGTACATATGCCTGTCTATATACCTGTGGCCTAAAACATAAATATATACATATACACACATGTGAGGGAGCACATCTGGGATGCAGAGAGTCCGCAGCAGCTGCAGCAGCAACAGCAGCGTCAAGGACACTTCACGAGAGATGAAGGCAGGGCACATATGATTCAACTGCTGAGTTTTTTTCGAAGACTAAAAATTCGCTAAAACTGGAAAGGACTGCAGGTGGGTCTTGGAGAAGTATACGGAGAAAGACCGCTGGTGGTATCGGCGTGCCTCAGGACACTTGCGCATTCAGCACGCATTTAATATATATCTATCTTCACAGATAACATGTATATATAGAGAAAGGGAGACAGAGACAGAGACAGAGATAGAGAAGAGTATACACATCCATAGATACGTATATGTATACGTGTGTGGGGGGTCCATGGCCGGTGTCTGTTTCGTACATTCCCACGGCTAATATATGTGTATGCAGACGCAGAATCAGAAGAAGATAAACATCCAGAGAGAGAGAGAGGAGGGGGAAGATAGAAAGAAGAGGGAAGATTACATATCGAAGTATTAGGAGGCCCTTTCTTGTAGACCTGCGTGTTTGCGGCTGTCTCAGATATAAGAGTCTTCCAGGTGCTCCATTACATAGGTGTGTGCATGCGGCGCATAGAGAAAAGTTCAAATGAAATTCATGTGAGAGAAAAAAATCAAAGACAAGTACGAAAATCCACGAAAAAGTACATAAATATGTCCACATGTGTACTAGGATGCGTATATAAAAGTACGAATATATATATATATATATATACATATACACACACACATATACACATACACATATACACACATATACATATATAGATTTATACGTGGCCTCTTTTTTCATATGAATTTTATGGAAAACCTAAAATTTTCATATATTTATGTATGTGGAAGTTTAGATGAAGGTCGTGTCAAGCCGAGGCACAAGGAGACGTGGAGAAAAATGTAGGGAAGACACGCCACACACACGCTAAGGCAGCACATGATTTCCTGCTGCGCAGGAAGAACGGGAAGAAACGAATAAAAAGAAGAAAAGCCTACGGATGAATCTTGAAAAAGGAAGTTCTGCAGGACGACAATGCGCTCCCCCAGCGTCTCGACAGACATATCTGCGGCCACACGCCAGAAATACGACGCTCCGGAGTCGCTGCCACCTGCAGCAGAAAATTTCGTTTATATCGCCCCGCGCAACGCCAGGTCGCACTCTGCGGCTCCGCAGATAAAAAGTCCACCGCCACAGAGGCAGCAACACGGATAGAAAAGTAGGGGTAAAATGCTACAGATACATCTATATGTGATGGGTTTACTATCCGCGTATACATACGCACAGGCAGAGGGAGAGGGAAGAGCGCTGTGTGTGTATACATATATACATATATATATATATACGTATATCTATATATATATATATATCTTTTCAGTAGGTGTATCACAGAGACAGAAACAGAGATAGAGAAACAGCAGTGTGTAGACATATACACACACACATATATATATGTGTGAACGTATACCTATATATATATATAAGTATTCACCAGATGTATCACATGCCCAGAGAGAGAGATAAAGCGAGAAACAGCAATGTGTACATACATATATCTATATATACATATGTATGCACACAATTATATATATATATATATATACGTACTGTGTTGAGTAGGTGTATCAGATAGAAAGAGACAACGAAAAACAGCAACGTGTAGATACATACACATATACTAAACATACATCTACACATGTCTACGTATATGTCTGGACATATATATATGTGTAGTCCGTGAACATACGTATAGGGTAGATTCATAGATGAATAAATTTGTGTGTGGACGTTGAAAAGACGACTGTTTTGTGTCTCTGGCTGTTTGTGTATCGCCACCTGCAGAGACACGGGTGGGGGACGAGACGGAGACACGGAGAGGGAGACGGAGACGGGGAAGAGGAAAGTCGAGGGAAGTTTCCGTCTAGCAGCAGGAACTTCTCTGCTGAAAAAATGTTCACCAAGGGGACAGGGTCTGGGTTTGCTGCTGCTGCGTATAGATATAGCAGCGACGCGTCCCTTCTTCGTCTCTTCGGGCCCAGACGAGGACTGAAATCTCCGCCTTTTCACGTATCTTCGGAAGTTCTTCTGCTGCTGCGGCCCCTCTCCTCTGTCACTTACATAAGTTGCTCCTCTTCACTTTAAACGCGACCCTCTTCCAGTCGTCGTCTACGTTCAGCAAAAGTTGTCCTCTACCGTTGCCACGTGGACTTCCACGACTTCTACCTTCCTCACAGTTGTTGCTGCTGCTCCTGCTGCTATGACCTCCTGCTGCGACTCTCCCAATACTCCTCTCCCTACTAATACTTCTACGATTTATCAGACGTATCTCGACCACACTCTCATATCGCCTATACTCGTTCATACTGCTACTACCACTACTACCACCTCCACTACTACCTCTTCTACTACTACCACTTCTACTACTACTACTGCTGCTACTACTACTACTGTTGCCCTTTACTACAACACTACCACAACCATACGCTGATACTACTCCCACTAGTAGTGTTACTATTTCTACTAGTAGTAGACAGCAGCAAGTGGTCCTAGTGCTCTTCCTGCGACAACTACTACTATACCACTAATACTGCACGAGTACTAACACACTACTACTACTACTACAACTGGTACTACTAACACGACCGCCTTACTTCCACTCCTACGACTGCTACTACTATAATCTCAAGACGAGTACTCCTCATATTGCTGCTATGAATACTCCTTACATTGCTGCTATGAATACTCCTTATATTGCTGTTATGAATACTCCTTATATTGCTGCTAGGAATACTCCTTATATTGCTGCTATGAATACTCCTTATACTGCTGCTATAAATACTGCTTATATTGCTGCTATGAATACTCCTTATATTGCTGCTATGAATACTCCTCGTACTGCTGCTACGAGCACTCCTCGTATTGCTGCTGCTACTACTACTACGGCTGTACGACTATCCCATTATACTACTGTACTACTACTCCTACTTCTAGGACTATACACCAACGAATACTCGTACAACTCCTGCTCCTACTCTCACTAGCTTCCTGTTCCTTAAGTATATCCCCCCCTAGTACTATTAGTGTACGAGGCTACTCATATATATCCCTTCGACAAGTATATATCTACGACTACTATTGATATAGGAGACGCTGGCAATGAGTACAGCAAGACGTGTGTGGGCGCCCGTCCTTCCACTGCTGCAGTCCCGCTCCTTGGCTGATAATTATACTCTTACGAGGACTGTCGCCTATTTTACTCGATATGCGCGACTCGTCACCTACTCCATAATATATGAGGGAAATGAAAAGTGTGCGCCTCACCTGCATGCGGTTCTGAAGACTCGCGGTGCCTGAAGCAGCCCATGGCACGCAGCAGCTGCCTCAGCTGCCGCTGTTTCCCCAGTCCTTTTGGAAACCAGCAAAAGTTCTCGATCCCCAGAACAATTCCCCTAGATAGTGCAGCTTCTTCTTCTGCTCTGCTTTTCCTTCTTCGCTCTTCACTTCCTGTTGACAGTCCCTCCTTCCCCGCTCCTCCACTTCCTACTCCACCAGGTCCTGCTGCTGCCTTCCCTCCTGCCGCTGCCGTTTGCTGCTGCTGCTGCAGCTCGGCCAAGGCGCTGCGAAACGCCTTCAGCAGGTCCTCAGCGACCCGTGAGGCGGCCGGAGGAGACGAGACTGTCTCTGCTGTTCGTTGCTGTTGCTGCTGCTGCTGCTTCTTCCCCTGCTCTTTCTCGCCCCTTTTCTCAGCTGCCGTTCCTTCGTCGTCGGCATCGGTAGAACGTCCCTCTCTCTCGGTCGTTGTGGCTGCTGTGCTGCCTTCCCTTTCCGCAGAAAACAACAAATTTCTCTGTTTGTCTTCCTCGCCCGCAGCCGCCCCTGCGGTCCCTTCTTCCGCTTCATCGCCATCAGCAAAAAGAGAAAATTCTGTTTCCCCGTCTTCTTCGGCAAACAGCGACTGCATCGCCGCTTCCTTCTCTTTCTCTCCACCACCCCCTGCTGCTCCTGATTTGCTGCTGCTGGTGCTGGTAGAGGAGAGGCCAGCGATGCCGTCTCCTTGCTGTTCATCGCAAAAATTCTGCATGCGCTCCCCTTCTCTCCCCGACACACCTCCTTCTTTTTCGCGTGCGGCCTCTTCTTCTCGTTCTTCTCCCTCTGCTCTACCTGGTCCTCCTGCTGCGGCTCCTTCCGCTTCATTTCTTCCTCCGTCTTCTTCCTCTTCCTCTTCTCCGTCTTGCCCCCCCCCTTGTCCTGCTGCGGCTGCTTCTTCTTGTCGTCTCCCTGTCGTTTCTTCTCCCTCTCCTCCGCCTCCCGGCGCTCCTGCTGCCGCTGCTGCTGCTTCTCTTTCCCACTGACGAAGATGCATGCGAAGCCCCCAGACGCTCTCGGCAACCGCGGCGGAGTTGAAGACGAACTGCCGCGGCCGCGGGGGTCCCCGCCGGGCTCCCGGCTGGGCTCCACGGCGGTCGCAACGGGCCAGCGCCTCCTCCTCCTGTCGCAGCTCCTGCAGCGGTCCCGCAGCAGCAGCGTCCCCCACCGCGCGCCGGCGGGCACACACACACACACACACACACACAACAAAGAGCAGCATGACGCAAGGCAGCGCAGCTGCTACCTCGATCCGGTCATCACACCAAAGAGACAGGGAGACAGAGAGACACGGAGTCCCAGAGACAGAGAGACAGGCCCCCGCAGCAGTTTTCCTTGGCCGCTGCTGCAGGAAGAATCAATAGGCCTGCTGTCTCTGCAGACTCTTTTCAAATGCCGCTCGACTTCTGCAGACCATCTCACGGCCACGCAACCGTGTACACTTCCCCGGACTGTATCTTACACCCCACGAGCAGACAGATAGGGCACTTGAATTCTACGAAGTAGGCAGCAGACAGACTTCTCTACAACGGCTAACGTGCAGGAATACGTATAAAAGGCCCTCCCTGTCCCCGTGCGAGCCGCCTGCTGCTTTGCCACGAAATATTCTTTCTGCGTCGTCGGCTCTACTCCGTCTCTCTACAGGAAGTCTGCGACACCGTCCCCGCGCAGAAGTCTCTAGGAAGTCGCCCATTCTTGCTGTGTGTCCTGGTGTCTATACAAAGGGGTGCCCCACCAAGCTCGCGCGTCCTTCTTCCCCTCCCTCTGTCTTTCTGTCTACCTCTCGTTTGTTCTCCTTTTTTCGGCATCTCCCTTCCCGTCTCTTTTTTGCTGTCTTTCTCTCTGTCTCCCGCTATATTCGCACCGGGAAAATTGCGGGTATTCGCACATGTGGCCAGGGAAGCAAAACTCAACGAGTTTCTCGCGTAGACGCGCCCGGGGTCCCCTCCGCCTGCAGGGGTTGTCCGCAGTGGTATTTTCCTCCTCATCGCAGACGTTCATCCATGAGCCCCGGCCCCAATATAAAATCTCTTCTCAAACAGAGAGACAAAATAAAGACACAGACACAGAGACAGAGAGACAGACCGGCCGACAGACACACAGACGCATGCAGAGTCAGACATCGCGACCAGGACGCTGTCCATCCACCTGCCCATATGTATCCTTCTCTTTCTCTTTCTCGCTCTTTATCCATATATACGCGTACACACGTACACGTGTATTTAATACATATATATATACACATACATATGTCCATACACATATATATGGGCACTCCTAGATATGTATACTCTAATATAGGTAGACAATTAGAAGTCTACATATGCATGCGTACATATATATATATATATATATGAATGTACTCTTCCTCTGTGTGTGTAGGTGTGTGTCTGTTTCCGCGTGCATGTTGGTCAGACCTGTAGCGTCAGGGCAGCGAATACTTTCAAATTTTGCAAGTTCTCCTCGAGCTCATCGAGGTGGACATTTCTTTTAAGAAGCCAGAGGTCCTTAGGCTCCGCTGCCTTCTCAGCTCCGAGCGCATGCATCAGCCGTGCAAAAGCATCGCTCTCGAGGAAGGACGGCGACGCGCAGTCTGCGGGCTCTTCCACCGGCACGTCGCGCTCTCCTGCGTCCGCAGCAGCAGCAGCGGCGGCAGAACTTTGCATCAGTTTTCGCAGTTGAAGAGCGTCGGCGAAGCTGCTCGAAAGCGCCTGCAGCATCTTTCGGACGTCCATAAGGAAGGCGTCGCCAGCAGAAACTGCTGCGCCTGATCCCCCGGCATCCCACTCCCACACACGCAGCAGCGCCTGCAGCAGCAGCAGCCGGCCACGCGTAGTCAGGCGCGCCGTCGCTTGGCCACTGCTACTGCTGCTGCTGCGGGCGTTGTTGTCTCGTTTCAGTTGCGTAGGAGACGGCTGCGCCGCCGTCTCATTCATCTGCTGCTGTTCTCTCTCCTCCTCCTCCTCTTCCGTCTGCTCCCCTTCGTTCTCTGCGAAGAAATTTGCCGTGCCGCTGTCGTCACCACCCTCCCCTGCTGCTGCTTCTTCTTCTTCCGTTGCGCCTCTTTCAGAAGCAGACCCTGCAGAGTTTCCTCTTCTTCCGTCCGCCCCGTGCTTCTTCTTCTTCTGTTGCTGCTTCCTCCTCTGTTTTTCTCTCTCTCTGTCTTCTTCTTCACCGCTGCTGACCCCGTCCCACTCCCCAGCAGCATCCTGCGTCTGAGAAGCCGCGCCGAAGTCCGTTGGGAAACGCTCCGGGTTCTGCATCTGCAGCTGCTGCAGACGCTTCCGCACCGCCTTCGCCGTCTTTCCCAGGATTCCTGCGATATACTCATGGCAATCAACGACCTGCAAACACCCACAGCAGCACCCTCACCGCTCCAGCAGCAAAGTACATTCACAAGTATATATCAAAATATCCGTATACGTACGTGTAGATCTGGCTGCAACAGCAGTAGCTGTGAAGAAGCAAAACACGCATACAAATACACACATATATATAAACAGAGAGAGAAAGAGGGACATGTGTGCATCTGTAGCAGTACCTAGATATATATGCATGCGTCTGTAGCTCAACCATGTCTTCTGTCTTCCCTACGTATTCCCGTCTATATCTATGTATTCCTGTTTGTCGGTGTGGACGTGCACACTTGTATATGTGTGTGACTGTTTCTTGGCTGCGTGGCAAAAGATATGCGGGTATCTTGTTTTTCTTGGGAAGGTCCTTCTGCGATTTGCTAAGGAATTCAAAAGAAGGAAAACGACTGCGTTTACATCTCTGTAATGTTCGTAGAGAATGAGAAGTTCTTCGTCTTCGTGCGCGTCAAATTTTGCTGCTGCTCCTCCTCCCTCTCCACGTGTCCCTGGTGCAGCACCAGCAGCACGGGCGTCGGCGAGAAGGGCCTCTCTGCAAGCAGCAGCTGCCTCTATAGGACAGCAAGTCCTTCCTTCCTGCTGCTGCTGCTGCAGCTGCTGCAGCAACAACGCATCTGTGCCCCGCTCGTAGTTGGCCCAAAGTGACTGCAGCGCGCTGCGCGAGGAAGGACAGAGCAGCTCAAAGACAGGAGTGCTACGTCCTCGGCCTCCGCCGACAGACTTTTTCTTCGAGAAGAAAAGTTCTACAGGAAGGAAAGCATTTTCATTCTTCGGCTGAAGAAGCTCCTGCTGCTGCTGCAGTAACTTTGTGGCCTCGTCTTCCTCGTCGTCTTCCTCCTTTGTTGCTTTGTCTTTTTCCTTGTCCTGCGTCCCCTGCTGCTCTCCCAACAAGCCCCCAGCCCGCCCCGCCTTGCTGCTGCTGCGGCCTGTCGTGGACCTGCTGCTCCTGCTGCCGCTTGTGGAACCGATGGCCGAGAGACAGCGGCGGCCGCCAGCCCAAAGAACAAAGAATGCCTCGACGATATTCTCAGCAAAGGCAGCCAGCCACACAAGGCGCGGGTCGGTGCGCACGCCGCGGTGGTTGAGGATTTGTTGAAACACCAGGAAGTACGACAGATCGAAAAATATGCAGACGTTCTCGGGACGGCAGTTCTCGTAAGAAAGCAGCAGCTCGAAGAAAGAAATCAGCGCCGAGTTTATCGCCAGACCGTTCGTCTCAAAGTGCGACAGCTGCAGCAATATAACCACAAACAAAGGACACGCCCGGTCGACGACACGCAGCACCAGCAGCAACAAACATGTGGCAGCAGCACAGCAACAGAAAGGGTAGCACGAGCTGCAGATACCGCTGTCTACCTCCGCTCTCTACCCGACGACAGCTAGATCTCTACGTGTGTCTCTCTAAATTGTTAAACATACATAGATACACATACAAACACGTATATATATGTATATATCAGGTATAGACACAACTATATATACTCTAGGAGATTGGGGCAGACACCTCTAATCCTTCCCGTCTAACACTCTGTTTCTCCGATTGTACCTATCTGTCTCTCTATCCCTCTGCCTCTGTCTCTCTTGTATATACCTACACATATATTTGCCTGGCTCAGTTACCAAAACAAGTGCACATGAAAGTTCTAACCGAGCAGAGGGAAAAGAAGTTGTAGCGATTCTCCTCACCGTCCACGGAGCCGCAGGGTCTGCGCATCCCTTGCCTCTGTGTTTATGTCTCTCTCTCTCTCTCTTTCAATCTGTGTGCCTCCCTGTCTCCGTATCCCTCTCTGTCCATCTACAGGCATACACGTATGCATGTCTCTCTGTCTCTCTGTCTCCCTGTCTCCCTGTCTTTGTCTCCGTCTCTCTGTCTCTCCCTGTCTTTGTCTCTGTTTCTCTGTCTCCGTCTCCCTCTTTGTCTATCTGTCTCTGTCTCAGCCTCTCTCTCTGTCTCTCTTTCTCCGCCTCTATCTCTGTCTCCCTGTCTCTGTGTCTCTCTGTCTCCCCGTCTCCGCCTCTCTGTCTCCCTGTCTCTGTCTCTCTTCGTGTCTCCGTCTCTCTCTGTCTCTCCATTTGTTTTCCTTTCTTTCTTGTCCTCTGTTTCCCTTGGTGTATCTCGCTTTCCTTTTTTTTATGTGTTCCCGGTATGTCTCTCCTGTTTGTCTCTATATCTGGCTTCCTCTCTCTGTCCCTGTAAAAGCCCTCTACACTACTTCTTCGTATCTTCCTGTCTCCTATCTCTCCCTGCGTCTCTCTCTCTCTCTGCCAATCTACATGTCTACGTACTTATCTATCTTCTTACCTACCTGTCTACCTACTTATCTATCTATCTATCTGTACGTCACCTCTCTATCTGTCTGTCTACATATTCGTCTATTCATCTATGTGTCACCTATCTCTCCCTATCTATTCGTCTATATATTTATCTACCTACAGATCTATCTGTCTGTCTAATCCATCTACCTATCTATCTATGTGCCTATCTATCTATCTCTACCTACACACGCATATACGGGTGTGTAGATTCACCGTCATGAGTCTATCTATCTATTCCATCTATTTATTTACCTATCTATCTAAACTACCTATCTATCTCCATATCTCTATCTACATATACGTATATATACATATATATATACACACGTATATACGTAGATTCCCTTGCCACGTGAGGAGCAGCAGCTTTCGTTTGTGTCGCATTTTTACCCATTCGACGCAATGGGCGACGATTTCCCCACGTGCAAATTCTGCGATGATATCGTCCACGTTGATAACTCTTGTCCCAGGCATGGCGGCAGCTGCGGGGTGTTGCTGGTGGAGACTTGTTTCTTTGCTGTCGGCAGCAGCCGTCTGGTGGTACTGGCGTGGGTTGTCCTCGTCAGCAGCAGCCGCGAGCAGCAAGGCGCTCTCCTTGCGCCGGCGCGGCGCTCCTAGCCCGCCGCTGCTGCACATCCCTGCAACTTCTACGGAGCCTCCGAGCTGCCGGAGCTGCTCCACGAGCAGCAGGAGAATATCAACGCAAAAGAGGAAAATGTCCTCGTCAAACGTCGAGCGCTGAAACGCACGCATCACCTGCAGAAGGTCTGCGACAATTCCTCGCCGGAGCCAGGCGCAAAGCTGACTCCGCACCGCCTCGACCACGTCTGGGTTGCTGCTGCCCGCGTGCAGCTGCAGCAGCCGCAGCAGCTGCCGCAGGCAACGGAGACACGTCAGCAGCAGCGGCCGCGACCGGAGGGACAGTCCCTGGACACGCACCGCCTTGTCGAGCAGGTGGATCAAAAAATTCTGCAGCAACGGCGTCTCAAAGCCTTGCAGGCAGAAAATCATATCGACTCGGTCGAGGAGAGCCGGCAGCGTCGTCGCTGGTGTTGCAGCAACACCCGCAGCGTCACCGTCATTCCTCCTGGCACTGCTGCCGCCTCCCGGCCCCGAGAAACACCGACGATCTTGCTCCTTTTCTTGCAGCCGCAGCTGCTGCTGCTGCATGCGACGTCGCAGCCGATTCGCGCACTTGAAATACGTCGTCTCGAAGGCAAAAATCCACGCCACCGTGTCCAGCACCAGCTGCATCCAGACCCGCAGCAGCAAACATCCACACACGAGATACACACGCGCGGAGACGAGACCGTGTGGCACCGGCGAGGCCAAGGAAACGCCGTCTCCCTTCAACCCCACACACGAGACACATACAGCCTACGTACGCATGTGCGCGAAGCGAGAGCGGCCAAATTAAGGAAATCCAAACACACACACACACACATATATCCACACACACGGACAGATGCTTCTGCCCACGCAGGGTTGGTGTGCGGAGAGACAGTGAGGGAGACAGCCACTTTCCTACTATCACATATATTTATATTAAATTTCTTCTCTGGTGTCCTTATATTGGTATGCATCTACGACTGTTGTACGTGCGTGACAACGCTGTGCAGAAGTAATACCGCGGCCCCTTCCTCCCTCCGCCGACTGCCGTGTCAGTCCTTCCACCACACACGCACCTACGCACAGCTATCGGTCGACCTTGAGAGATGCAAACGAAGAGAGGAAGCGAAGAAAAGACGCATGTGGCAAAGGGTGTCTATATTTGCAGATCTGTTTCCTTGGCTGGGGCGACTTCGACGAAGAGACGGTGCGTCGCGCGTTTTTCTTTCAGCCGCCGGAACAGCCCTTTTGGCGTGGGAGAGGAGACAGCAGGGTACCTCGGGGTCGTGTGGAGAGTGGTAGTCCATGTCAACTTCTCTGAGCAGCTCCTTGACAGCCGCTTCCAGCAGAAAGGCAAGGGAGAAGAACTTCCCGCAGTACATTTCATTTTCTCCCGTCGCCTCGTCCACTGGCGCAGTAAAGTGTTCATCAATCCCCACCAGCTCACTGATGAGTTTCTGCAGCTCGAGCACCTCGCTCGCAGACACAGCCGTGCGCAGCAGCAGAAACTGTCCGCCTCTGTCGCACTTCCGCTCGTGCAGGACCGCAGCACCAGCGGCAGCTGACCCAGTCGCCGCGACGGCAGAGCCAGCAGCAGCTGCGGCAGGGTCCGCTTTGGCGACGGGGTCTCCACCGGAGGGCCGCGGCATGGCTGCTGTTTCGTCTCCCTCGGGTTCGTCAAACGGATGCAGAGGCAGCTGCCGAAAAGCAAAGAGCCGCTCGTAGTCGATATACCGCTGCTGGGGGGGACGCAACACTTTCACTCGCGCAGGCTTCTTCTTCTTCTGCTGCGCCTCGACGACCTGCTGCTGCAGCAGCACCTGCCGTGCCCGCCTCGGGTCCAGTCTTGCCAGCCACTGCAGCTGCTGCTGCATTTGCCTCACGATCGTAGTGACGCCGCTGCTGCTGCTGCTCTCTCGTCCCCGGCGCCAGGCGGCAGCACCCTCTCCTTCCGAACCTGCAGCAGCAGCAGCAGTCGGGTGTCTGCGCGTCGCTTCCGTCCCCACTCCACACGAAAAAAAAGATGCGGACGAACCTGTCGCAGGGAAATGCTGCAGATTGTTGGCCTGCTGCTGCGGCTGCTTGCTTCCTAGAAGGCCGCACGTGACGCCGCTGTTTATCTGCGAACACGGCAGCAGCACCGGTGCCATTGCCCCACACAGATCTGGAGAAAAAGACACTTGCTACCGCTTCTTGGCAAGTCACGCACGAATCCCCCCCAGCAGCATTCTTCATGAGACATTTTTCAACAATGTCTGTATCCAACTTTCTCTGTAGACACTCTTGCAGCCGCTGCTGCCGTCGATGCTGCTGTGCCTCATGCTACTGGTGCCGCTGCAGCTCACACCGCTACGACGCCGCTCCTGCTGTTGATACGACTACTGCTGCGGCTACGGCTGCCGTCCGACTCGTGCAGCTGCCTCATCTACTGCTGCTGCTACGGCTTCCACCCGACTGGTGCTGTTGCGGCAACTACTACTGCTGCTGCTGCCAGTACGGCTGCCGTGACTACCGCTTCCGACCTGCTATTGCTGTTGCTATTGCTGCTGCTGCTGCCGGTCCTCCTGCTGCAACTACCCCTCCTGGGCTGCTACTGTTGCGGCTGCGACTGCTGTCGATCTGAGTACCCCGGCGCTACGGAAGTGCCACAAACCGTCTCGACGGCGCAGCACTTCTTGAAAGCTTCTCTCTCTCTTCCAGCCGCTGCTGTTGCTCTTGCCGTTTGTTTCCCTAGCAACACCACTTCTTCATCGATGCTCCTCCTGCTGCTACCGGTCGACAGGTGACTCCTGCCGCTGCTGTTGTCGCTGCTGCTGCCGCTGCTGCGGCTGCTGCTAAAGTGCTGCTGTCGTCTTTGTACCTCAGCCGCGTACTGGGCGAGATGAACGGGGGGAAGAGCAGCGAAGAAGCCATGGATGAGCCGCAGCGCAAGCCAAATTTTCTCCATCAGCGGAGCGTGTACGTGGGTAATCGACCAAGTGCCCAGTCCTCCTCGAATAATATCGTCCCCGATGCCACTTTCCTCTGTATTTTCATACATTTGAAAAGTCATCAGAGACACACGGGCACAAGGAGAAATATATAGACATACACACATATACGTACAAATATTTATTCATACATGCGCGTGTGTCTACTTATTGCTGTTCGGTGAGAAACCGTCTCGTCACTCCTTCTGTGTGAAGAGAGAACTCGGAAGAAAGTCAGGTGTACAGACACTCGAAGACATTTCCTTCTCTCTGTCTCTCCATATGGAACGTCTTCTCTGTTGTAGGGAGAGAGCAGAAAAAGTAGACACAAACTGCAAACTCTCCCTCCCCACACACGCGTGAGTTTCTCTCTTCGACGCGGTCGCTGTCTACGTTTTTTCTTCTTCTTCTACTTCTGGCAACGTGTCGGTCAGATATAAAAGAGTCGTCGATCGATTCATAGGACATACGTACTTCTACACATAAACATAGAAATAAAGAGAGAAAGACAGACGGATACATTGATATATATACATATAGATATAGATATAGAGAGACGCAGGTATAGACAGAGACACACTCATATGTACAGGCATAGATAGGCAAGTGGAGATATAGAGAAGGAAACTGATATATGTAGATCTAATATATATATATATATATATATAGCGAGAGAGAGAGATACACATAGGAATAGAGATACGTATAGATAGGTAGAGATAGACACAGATATAGATAGATATAAAAGATTATAGATAGGTAGAGAGCAGCACAGACGCCGACACATACACAGAAAGATATACACAGAGAGGGGGGAGAGACATACGTAATTATACATAGATACAGATAGCTAGGAATAGGTAGGTAGATAGACACAGGTATACATAGATATGGATATATAGATATACCTAGATACAGATATATAGAATACACGGATGTAGACACATAGTTACATGTACATATCTATATGTATATATGTGTATATTGCAGATATAAATAGACACAGACGGAAACAGATAGGTGTAGATAAATACGTGCAGAAGTATACATATAATATATATATACGTGTAGATAGTTAGGAGTAGATATATATATATATATATAAAGATACGTAGATGTAGATACAGATCTATGTGTACACAGGTATAGGTTTACACACACAAAAGCATCTATATATGTATAGATGTAGATATATGTAGAGACAGAGTGAGAGGAAGAGTCAGACAGATACAGATATAGAGGTAGATACAGAAACTGATAGAAGAGGTCAATATAGATGTTGGCAGATATACAAACAGACACAGGTATGGATAGATATAATATGGTAGATATACGTGCTGGTACATATAGAGATACAGGTAGATACATATACCGAAGTAGACATAGATACGCACAAATATAGATAGACACAGATGTGCATATACAGGTACATATAGACAGACACGCACATATATACATATATATAGATAGATAGATATAAATGGGCAGGAAGAGACAAACAGGTATACACACAAACACACACACAGAGAGAAGTGGAGATATAAGTATATAAATAGATAAACTTTGATTGAGGAAAGCTGGATACAGACATAGATACAGATACAGGGAGAGATATATAGGTACATCGATATAACTAGACAGATACAGATCAGTATGCCTAGACTTCGATCCAGACGGAGTGGAAGATATATACAGAAACACATATATATAGATTGACAGAGATAAATATCTGTACGCAAACGTATGTGAACAGATATAGATATACAGAGAGATATACAGATATATACATCGGTCTCGGAAAAATTAGACGGATACAAATAAATAGAAATAGAAAGGTAAACGAGTGTACACACGCATGTATATATATAAATAAATACAAATATATTTCTTCGAATTCCTGTCTGTCTCTGGCCTACACTCACACGCGTCTGTCATCTCCCTCACCTTCAGCAGCGGATCCACATACATATATAGACAGTTATATATAGATGTATTCACAGATATATATATATATATATATATGTACATTGCTCGGCCCGCCAATATTCGCTATAAACAGAGAAAACAGACAAGTGGGTCCACTTGTGTATAATTCTCTTCTCACACAAATATATCATTCTCGCGTCCTCCTCCTAAATCTGCCATATATTTAAATCTCTCTCTACATATACATATATATATATATATGCAGCAGGGGAAGGGAAGCGCCCTTCTGCGCTGGTGTAGAATACTCGGGTATTCCTACACGTCTATCTACACATATATATATATATATATATACGTAGAAATCTTTCTTGCGCTATCTTTCCATATATACACATGTATGTTGCACATAGATAAAAACATATACATATATATATATATGTGGATCTGTAGGTTTGGTAGAAGAGATGCGGCGGGCAGCGGGGAAGAGATGACACCGGTATTCACATGAGAGAAAATTTGCCCAAAGACTTTGTATCTGTCCACTTCTGCAGTCCGAGAATAAACGTCGGCCTATCTTTTTCTTGCCCTGTCTGTGTCTCTATCCCTCTATATTTATATCTATCTGTATATATCTACTGATATCTATATTTGTCTATACCTGTCTATATCTGTGTCTCTCTACATCTATATCTATCTATATCTGTATATACTTATGTCTATGTCTTCCTACATCTCTCTATATCAATCTCTATGTATATCTATATCTTCTATATCTATCTATATCTATATCTATCTATATCTATATCTATCTATATCTATATCTATCTATATCTATATCTATCTATACCTATACCTATCTATATCTATATCTGTCCATATCTATATCTGTCTATATGTATATCTGTCTATATCTACATCTGTCCCTTTCTATATCTATCTACATCTATATCTATCTATATCTACAAATACCTCTCCCTATCCATATCTACGTATATCTGCATCTATCTATACCTATCTATATCTACATCTATCCACAGCTATACCTATCTATATCAACATCTATATCAATATCTATATCTACCGACATCCATTATCTATATCTATATCTATCTTTATCTATACCTATACCTATCTATATCTATCCATATCTACCTACATCCATATCTACCTGTACACCCACGTGTGCCTATATCTATGTCTACCCATGTCTATATATATATATATATATGTATATTCATCTATATTTATACCCAGCTATCTTTATATGTGTATTTGTCACTATCTACAACTATTTTCATATGTAGCCTGTCTTTCTCTCTATCTAGATATCTATATCTATATCCACGTACACCTATATATACGTATATCTATATTTATCTGTATCCGCATATATCCATGTGTATGTATATCTATATCTATTTATCCCTATATGTATACTTGTGAATATCTACAACTATTTATATGTACCCCTTCTCTCCCTCTCTCTGCGTGCGCCTGTATATATACGCAGACGGAAAGACAGAAGATAAGGGAGACACAGAGACAGCAGCAGAAGACGCAGAGAAAAAACAAAAATAAGAGAGACGCAGAGAAATACAGAGATGGAGAGAGAAATTCAGAGACACGGAAAACAGAAAAGAGAGCCAAACGACATACGCGTCCGACTCTCAAGCACAATGAAGTACGTGCAGGGCCACAAATATATATATATATATATACATATATATATATATATATATATGTACATAAATTAATACGTATATATATGTATACATCCATACATATATATATATATATATATGGATAAATAGATGAAAATATCCTTTTTTTCTTCCCCTCTCAATATATATACGAACTGCTCCTTCCGCTCGCTCTCTTTTTCTGGTACTCTCTCACTGTCTTCTCTTTGACGATGTACACGCGCCCACGCCCACCCGTCTCTTTTTCTCCCCCCTACCTCTTTATATTCTATTATAAACATACCCGCAGCTACACATACATATATCAATATATGTATATACACTCATACATATATATATACGTGTGGCGATATCTACGCACAAGCATATACATATACGCGCAGCTACATATACACATACATATATATATATATATACGTGTAGCTGCGTATTTATCTATCTAATAGTATACACACACATATGTATATACATATATATGTATGTATGTATGAATATATGTGGATACGCGTGCAGATTGAGCTGATAAATAAATTTCTGCATGTGTGCTTTTCTTGCTGTTTCTCTCCATGTTGTTTCTCTCTCCCAAGGATATCCATCGATTCTATAGGTATGTAGAGACATATTCTTCGCGCAGCAGGTACAGAAGGTATGTGAATATATATCGATATGTACACATACAGATATATACAAGAAGCTATATACATGTGTTGATTCATATATATATATATATATATATTTACAGGTGATTGTAGATACATAGATATATGTATATGTATACGTGCTTACGTACATATAAGAGAGAGAGAGACATACACATATGTTCGTATCAACAGAAATACAGATGCAGAGACATATATATAGGTAAATGTATTGACGTACGTATATGTATGTACTTACGGACACGTATAGACCGAGTAGACAGACGTATAAATTTTCGCTTGACACACAGAGGGATGTGCACATATCTATCGGTATATATATACAGAGAGAGATATATATATTTAGATATATACATGTGTATACGTACCTGTGGAAGTATGTACCTACTGTCACAGATAGAAAGTAGAGAGACACATTATATATATATATATATATATATTGACAGGTGCATACAGAGAAGTGAAGATATTTAATACGGTCTATATACAGATGTATATGGAGAAACACAGATATAAATGCATCGATATATATATATATAGACATGTATCTATATGCACTTAGGCGACTGAGTTACGTACTGCTATCTTGTACCTTTGCACCGCTTCTGCAAGTCAACGCATACATGGTGATACGTTCACTGCAGCAACTGCGTACACGAGGCTGCTGGCACCACTACTCTTGCTGCCGCTTCTTCTTCTTCTTCGGTCGGTGCTGCTGTTTCACACGTCGGCGTCTACAAACAAATGCGGGAAAAACACGATTATCTTCCGCTGCTGCTGTTTCTGCTGCTGTCGCTGTTCCTGTTGCTGTTGCTGCTGTTGTTCCTGCGTCTGCTGCTGTGTTGCTGCTGCTGCTGCGTGTATTCCTGTTGCTGTTGCTGCTGTTTCTGTCATTGCTCCTGCGCACCTGCAGCATCAGCAGAAGGACGCGAGGCCAGCTGCACCAACTGCAGCGTTTGCTGCATCTGGGCAAAAAGATCTACTTGAAATTCTCTTGCCAGCAACTGCAGCAGCCCGCCCGTCACAGCTCCGCTGCTGCTGCTGCTGTCTCGGTTCGACGGCGTCGTAGCAGCAGCAGCAGCAGAGGCAAAAAAAGAAGCGTCTTCACCGGATGCCGGGGACCCTCCCAAGGTTGAGATACTCTGCGGGCGCATGCAGCAGCACGCGTGGAGAAAAAAACTCCAGCAGCAGCTGCGGCAGCAACGTGTCGGTGTGTCTCTATCTTTCCACATATACAGGTGCACCTCCTCTCGTGCACGCAAATATACATATACCTATATAAATATATATATATATATATGTATATGTATGTGTATAACTGTTTACGTCTGTGTGTGTGTGTGTCTCTATATGCCATAACACCGGCTAGTCCAACAAATATTCATTTTTAGGCTCCACGCAGATATTAGCACCAAATATATATATATATAGAGAGAGAGAGAGTGAGAGAAAGGCCTCTCTGCTGCTCTCCTTTTTTAACGCTTCTGTAATTATCAATGCTGCCGGACGTACAGAGGAAGACAGACAGAAAGTGTTGCTTCCTAGCTACCCACACGTACACATATATATATATATATATATCTTTCTCTCTATATATCTATATATATAGATCGAGAGAGAGAGAGAAGAAAAAAATGGACATGCATATATGCCCATACCACAACGTTATACACACAGCCGGTGCCACATACACATATATATATACATGAGGTTGAAAGCCATATATACATACATATATATATACACGCAAACGTTATACCAAAGTGTGATACATATATATATATACACTTATTTACACAGAATCGCTACGAAAAAAACCACTACATACGGATGATATACACGTGTCCTTTACACAGCAGCAAGGTAGATATATACATATCTATACATACAGATATATACATACAATTACTTTATACAGGAAAGCTGTGTGTGTGTGTACACATATATATATAATAGAAAAAGGAACTCTCCCTATCTCATTCTGTCTTTTTCTTCTTCATTCTCTCCCTGTATATGTGTAGATACAACATATGTAGGGATATATCCACAAATTTGCAGCCAAACGTGCTACGTATATACACATCTAAATTCTCCAGGCAGCAGGGCTGGGCTTCTGTGCACATGCATTTCTTCACAAAAGATGAGGACGTATTATCTATATAAGACCCACAGATATATCCTGCATGTACTACTACAGTACTCATATACGTATACACACATACATATATATATATACTTCACATGTGTATATGTATATATATGTATATATATATATATATATATATGTCGTACGGAGAAATAAGATAGGGAGACAGACTGTGTAAAGCGGAGAGGTGCGTAATCCCATACATAGAGAGAAGTCCATATATATACACGTATACGCATATATATATATGTATATCTACCTATCGTATGTAGACACAAAAGAAGGAGACAGATTGTATAAAGTAGACAGGTGGGTAGTTCTATACAGAGAGAGAACTACATATATATGTGTGCACATATATACATATATATATATACATATGTTCATATATGTATGCGTATAATATATATATAAACAGATAGATATATAGATATTTATATTGTTATATAAGCATGTGTGTGTGCACGTGTATGCGTAGAGAGGCCCACATGTTTAGCAGCAGGAATTGTGGGGGCTGCGGAACGCGGAGAGGCATGCAATATTGAAAGGACGGCGGCAAGCTGAGAGCCTCGTGCTGCAGCAGCAGCAGCAGATACACTCGGCGGCATGAGCAGCAGGGCGCATGCAATTTCTCGAATGCTCTGCAGCACCGCGTTGGCTTTGTCAATTTCTTCGCGCGTCCTGAAAAAGGGAGAGGCAGGCGGAGACAGGGAGACACACGGGGAATCCGAGACAGAGAAAAACGGAAAAGAAGACGAAGAAGAAGGACGAAGGACAGAAAGAAGGAGGAAGCTACAAAACAGCAAAAATGGAAAACAAAACGAAGCAGAAAGAGGAGAACTACTCAAAAATACAGACACAAGTGTATATCACACCACACACAGACACGCCTATATACACATACACATATATATGCATACATATATACATATATATATACATATATATATGTATATACATCTACTATATACGTATCTATATATATGTATATATATATATATAGAGAGAGAGAGACACATATGCGTATATGTGGAAGGCTGGAGGTTGTTGTTGGTAGTTGTCCATTTATAAATTAATGGTAACGGTAGACGGGACGGAACAACTTATCGGCTGTGCTGTCGTCTGCCTCGTCTCTGGTGTATTGAAGAGAGAAAAAAGAAAAGAATCGAAGGCAAGTATCAGCGGCAACGGCAGCGGCAACGCAGCAGCTGCATGACGTGAAGCCGGGATGTCCACGGATGACGCAGAGAGCCATCTCAACAGACGAAGCAGTGGCAGCAACAGATGAAAAGGCAGCGGCAGCAGCGCATGAAAAGCGACGGCAGCAGCAGACGAAGAAGCAGCGGCAGCAGCAGATGCAGAAGCAGCCGCCGCAGCAGGTGAGGACGCAGCCGCAGCAGCCCAGGAAGCAGCAGCAGTAGCAGCACGTGAGGAAGCAGCAGCAGCAGCTGAAGCAGCAGTATCTGCACAGCAGCTGACGCAGCAGCAGCAGCACCAGCCGCGGCAACACAGCAGCTGACGCAGCAGCAGCAGCAGCAACACAGCAGCTGAAGCGGCGGCGAAGGCAGCGAGGGCAGTAGCGCCGCACAACAGGAGCAGGAGCAACAGCAGGAGAGGGGCAGAGCTACCGTCGAGACGACTGCAGGAAGCAGCGCTGACAGCAATAGCAACCATCACAGCAGCAGCAACAAACCTCGCAGCAGCAGCAAAGGCACCGCGGTAGCAGCAAATTATCACCGCAGCAGCTAATCTACCAAAGTAGCAACAACAGCAGCAGCAAATCTGCCGTAGCAGCAGCAAACACGAGAGCAGCAGCAAATCTACCACGGCAGCAGCAGACCTACAACAGCAGCAGCAAGTCTATCATAGCAGCAGCAAATGTGTCACACCACCAGCCAACATGGGATCCGTAGCAACGATCACATCTGCAGTCAACGGCACCGCAGCAGCACTTGCTAGCAGCAGCACGAGTGGTGGGGGGCCGCGGCAGACGCAGAACAGGAAGCAGCAGCTCCGCCATCAGGAGCTGGCGTTCCAAAGACGGGACGCCGCAACAGCAACGGCAGCAGCAGAAGCGCGGCAGAGCAGCACGGGGCAGGCGGGTTCACAGCAGAGATTGGAACAGGCACTGGCAGCAGTCGAGCAGAGCAACAGCAGGCAGCAGCAGCAGCAGCAGTAGCGCGGGAGACACCAGTGCAGAGCAGGGGCACTTGTTCGTGTGTGTATCTGTGTCAGCAACAGAAGTGGAGAGACGTTGGTAGGAGATAGCGAGGGAACGGCCTTTTCCTCTGTTCGGCAAGTGCCTTTTTTTCTTTCCATGACGTTGTTAATTTTCCTTACGTGCGATTCATCGCATGCAAGGCTTCCACTACCTCGAATATAGCTTCGCGAGTATCCTCCAGCAGCTCTCGGGCCTCTCGCTGCTGCTTCTGCAACCCCTCCCGCCAGCCCTACAGCAGCAGCAGAATCGTACGAGCAGCAGCAGGACGCCGTACACAACAGTCCACTACCCGCGTCGACCACGAACAACAGCAGCAGCAGCGCAAGCGCAGCAGCGGCAGAACAGCAGCAGCAGCAGCGGCGGAACAGCAGCAGCAGCAGCGGCAGAACAGCAGCAGCAG